>JAACJT020000007.1:1489392-1574579 GCA_009936485.2 Gymnarchus niloticus
CCCGCCGGCCGGCGGGGGTGTGTTTGCAAGGGGATGGGGGGTGGTTTGTTGGGGTTTTGTTTGGGGGGGGGGGGGGGGGGTGATGTGCAGAGACTGAAAGGGAGAGCTGAGAAAGACCAACGGGGGGGAGTGAGGTGTCAGTGAGGTGTCAGCTTACAGCTCTGGCCACCATGGCATATCCCAGTCGGGTAAAACACGTGAAAAGACTTTTCCAAATGACATGTAATATGGACGGCAGAGTCCCTCGATCCCATAGAAACAATGAGGCAAAAAAAAGGCTGCACCATGAATAGCATCACCAGCATTACGCTGCATACATTAAACCGGCATGCCGACACACTTGGTCAGGCCCCACCTGACACGGCTGTGTTATTATGGACAGGCATCACAGACCTGTTACAAGCTCTTCAATCTCTGTCTAATGTACTTAGCTTGTCTGATGTCAGTCACGCGGCGATCCAGCGTTTGTTGATACAACGGGCGACGGTGCCACGGCGTGGTTCATCCTACTAACCAGCTTGCCAAAACACAAGCCCATATTCCTGACAGATGAAATCACCAGCTCCCAATGAACTTTGGGGCTTCGGAAAAGGTGGCGACCAGAATGATGTCAGAGAACTTGGAACGAGCGGGCTCGCAAGGTCAAGGGTCTTCCCGGTGCTACCCACCCCAGCCGGGGGGCAGTGAGTGCTACATTTACCACCAGTGAGGGTGCACAAACAAGCCAAGCTCTACAGCTCATAGAACAAAAAGGTCCAAAAGTCATGCCCACCCTGCCAAACATCTGTCCGTTTGTTCCTCCTCATGAATCATCTCACACTCACGACACCCACCTGCAAGTGTGATTTAAAATGACACACTAGGAAACAGCTGTGCTTGATAAATCTCAGCCATTACTCATGCAAGTGACCAGCACCACACTCAAACAAGATGAAAACAATAGAACAGGAAAAAAGAAAGTTTATTAAAAATGAACAACAGATAGAATGACACCTATTAAAGTACTTTACACGCAAGGAGAAAGGCAGGCCCCTGGTGGTGAAAGAAGGGACTGCAGACAGTCTGAATAACTGAGCAGATGAGGGCGGCAAAGAAAAACTGGAACGTGAATACGGGCGTGCTGGATCCACTCCTGGGATGGCAGAGGGATGCTAAGCGGCTTAGAGTGCAGAGACTCAAGCCAAACAGCCCGGGAGGAAGCGAGAGCCTCCCGCGGGGGCAGCTGACGATCCTGCAGTCGTCGTATTACACATTAACGCCCTGAACGGCGGTTCCAGTTTGGAGCGGAGGCATAAACTGTGATTAGATCTCAGTATGCTGTCATTTGCAGCCCACTCGTCGGCTGAGTGGCACATTCGAGCAGGAACAGCCCGGGAAATGATAGCCGTCTGCCCATATGGTGCTGGAAATTGGGGCTTTAATTAGCTGGGTCCTCTGCCCCGCCCCCGTAGAGCACCATGCTGACCATCCAGGCAGAGTGTGCATAGGCTGCCAGCGCTGGCTAAAGACAAAGAGCCCCGCGCCGTCCCAAAACGATGGCCACGGCGATTTAAACCACAGAACCCAGGCGACTGACACAGGGTGTACACCAGAGAATAATCAGGCTTAACTCAGGGAAAATGTTAAAAAATAAAAGCTAATGAAATGTAGAAGAACAACAAAATTATACAATACACAAATTATACAACACTATACCCCCCCCCCAAAAAAAGCCTGTTACTTAACAGCTATGAAGTCATTTTATGGAATCATTATTCAAACACCATAGTATTAAAAAATAAATAAATTCTTCCCAGCATCAGAGAACAAAATGTTTGTCCAAAGGACAACCGAACAATCCCCGTCACAGACGCTGTCAATTTAAAGTTTGAAACATACGACTTCTTGGATTTGCCAAAAACACACACACTGCAACACTATGTTGACGTGTGGGCTGGTCCAGAGCATACCTGGCTACGGGGAAACACCTAGATACCAACCCGCTGGAGGGTCAAAGTTAACCCTGCCTTCAACGCGTGACCCGATGGGTCGGACAGCATCTCCGCTAGTTTCTTTGCTTGCACCGGCTGACCGGGAAGAGCAGGTCATGGACCCTACAGACGACTGCCATCAGTTCTGCCAAAATAAATCAGCCATGAGTGTTTACATACCCATCCATCCTCATCACAGCAAGTAAGGATCCTCTCTCTAGCATCACAGGGCTCACTGCAGGGGCTACAAGTGGATGACATGCCAGTCCGTTGCAGGACAGATGAAGGTGTGCAAACACACAGCAATTCAAAGACGAATTAGCTTAACTACACATCTTCCATCCTTTTGCGGAAACCCAAGCAACACGGGGAGAAGTTTTGAACTCCACACACAAAAAGCAGAGGCAGGATTCAAACTAGGGCTATGTCGAGCCAATATTCGGTATCGGACCTGATACAGACCAAAAACACCGAACTGGCTATCGGAAAAAAAAAAAAATAGATTACAACATGGTACTGGGGAAACATCGCTTAATGCTGCCAAAGTGGCATTTTTCATAATTATTCCTTCAGAGGATTTGCTTAACAGTTTGTGCATTTTCTTAGATTAGCTATATAACATATGGCATACAGATGACTTAGTCATAAAAAGTGTGAGACGTACTAACAGAAGTAATTCTGAACAGTGTATATTGTAAAAGCAAACATTTTACTTCAAAAAGGAACAGTTAGTCTCCATACCCTCAGTTTACACTACTCCAGAAAACTTTACAATATGCAGCCACAACACAACGAACAGTAGAAATACAGTGGCCAGAACAGGTCACACACACATCAATAGAACTCATTAAAAGTCGAGGGAAAAAAAAACAACACTATTCATAGACAAATACTTAAGGTTGTGTTACCGGAGATATACCACTTTTTTTTTTTTTTTAGCACATCCCTAATTTAAACCTCCACCTACAGATGAATAAGGAATCCCTGTCACCCACTGAGCCACCATGCAACGATCAAATGGATGTGAGAACACATCAGTACACGCTGCGCTCTTTAAAACATCTGGATGGAGCCTATTATTGTACCATGCAAGTCTAACTAGCAGTGTGTCACATACATTATGTATAGACACACACAGTCATCTGATAATCACACTACCATCTCGATTATCCCCACAACCTAGCCATCCAGCTTCACACCAAGATGCCAGCGATAAGTAAGCAAGTATTCACTCATTCACTAGCCCCCAGGCAGCTCTGTACCACCCACCCATCCAAGTGTGGCACCATTACTGAACTTGGGCATTACTGCTTGCTGTAATAGTTGAGGAGAATGTGAAAAATGGTCACTCAACTTCTGTAACATAAAAGAACGTTAAAGTTGACAACGTGGCAAGGTCAATGTGTAAGCTTGCTTGCATGCACAAGTCAGAGTTATACTGCATAACATTCAGTTATAATGTAATAAAAACCTGGTAAATGCCGGCTTGACACACCTTGATGTGCTTCCTTATTTGAATGCAGTCTGGAGCAAAAGTACATCTTAAACTCTCTGGCCCAAACTGTAGTCATACAGCTTACTGCAAACAGGAAGTAAAATAGCAGTTCTGAAAGAAGCTAATATGACCTGTACTAAGCAAAGGCCAGCATTCTCCCTGTACCGGCAGCAACAAGCACGTATTATAACGCAACAATGATTTTACCTCCAGAAATGCAACGTCTACAATTTCCAGCATGGGAGAGACGTTCTCACCTGCCAGCGGGGATCATCTCACCACAAAGCCAGACGGGGGGGTGTGTGTGTGTGTTTGCACGCGCATTTTCACACTCACACCAACATGGAAGACCAACTGAGCCCCAGGCACCCTAAAAAGAGTCAGACCACAACATTAAAAAAAGATGATTTTCTTGGAACAGTTTTGCAGAATTCCTCGGATGTTTCGGGAATGAATGTTCAGCCACCAGATGAGGCCCCCCCCCCCCATTAGTATTGTTCATGTTGATTTTGGATTCAAACTGCAACAAAAACAAAAATAAGCAGTGTGCTTTAATTTCACTCCACTGGAGACCAAAATAATAATAATAAAAAAAAAATCTGGCCCAGCATACTTCCCATGGCCAGACAGACAGAGTCCATACCATCCCCAGCACCATTAAACTGGACACTATATCACCCCATCAGCTGACCACTACCAATCAGAATAACCTGAATAGCCCCCGATTAAAAGACACAAAGGCCTTTTACAGCAATCTTCAATTGCTCATATGGAATGCAGCTTGTCAGGAACCGACCACACACAGGGTTTTTAAGGTTCTCCATTCTTGCCTTGCTTGACAAGGCAGGTCAGCAGGTTCATTACTGGGGATTAAATCCTCTACCACACACTGACCTTGAGGCACATCATTACCCCCACAAAGCAGCTCGTATTGACACTTCCAGGGATTCCCCCCCATGTGCGCTTCCCCCGAAAGAACGTAAATAGAGACAAAGGAAGATGGATTAAAGTTTCAGTGCCGTTAACAAATCTGCATCAACGCACACCCTGAAGATCCCAGGCAAGCACTCAGCTGTTCTGAAATAAATATTAACCTCATTGTTAGAAGCAAAATGCAGAGCGGTCACAGAGCACCACGCCAGAGGCGAGGCAATGCAAGACGTGGCGGTTTAACCTGGTCAGAATAACTCTGGCTACACAGAACACAATGCTGTGTCACAGCAAGCAGTAGACAGCAGAGACTTCTGAAAGTCATTTTATGGGAGGAAATCTCAGGCACAAGAATTGAATAATAGCGTACTGCAAATTAAGTGAACAAAAAAAGAAAAATCATACTATAAAGCTTGGGGCGACACACAACGCAGCCCTTAGAGACGTTAATTCCTCCCGAAAATACTGACGTGAAGTCCTCATAAGATAGAGAGCACAAAGTAGGGCTGAAACACCACATTCGCCATCAGACCAAAATCAGACAACATCCACACGGCTGCCTGATGACAAAGCAGCAAGACCTCAGTCACCACAGCGTCCCAGGGACTAAATGTCTCTGGTGTTGGACACCAGTCAAAGCACTGAGGCTCTACCATAAAAGGAAACAGGATACAACATAATGGCTGTGTTTCAGCAAGAATCTTCACCCACATCCAACAGCACCCAGATCCCTCTCAATTACTATAGTAACCAAGTAACGGGAAAGACGAAACACTACGATTCCCACAGAAACATAAGTATCGCTTTCCAGATAGAAGTTGTATGCAAAACCCGTTTTACCAGCTGCTGTGTGGGTGGGCAAGATTCAGACCAAGTATCAGGTTGGAAAGAGCAGGATGGTATAGTGCTAGCAAAGGTCCATTTACCCCCGCCAGCTCACACAGACACACACCTTGTCCTTTGTAATCATAGGGTCCTCAAGTCAAACACAAGGCCCCAGTGGAATTGCCAAAGCTACTCCAAATGTGTGTCTTTCAAAGCTCAGTTTCACTGGCCTCCGGGACACCTCGGTATTTGGCCACAACGTGAAATAATGAACGGCTTAAGATAAACCCATGTGGTGTTACCTTTCCGTGAGAGCAGTGCCACTGAGATGAGGAATTTGAGAGAGCTCTGATGGAACGAGAGCAGCAGAATGTCGATCACACGGTGGGCCGCAACAGCCCACCGGGCCACTTCCTGATGACGCAGAGAGTGAAGAACCGCTCAATGCCTGAGCATACTAACAGCTCCTGCTCACACACACACACACCCCAAAAACCAGAACCCAGGCATCATACCTTCATGGTAGGAACACAGCATTAGCCCTGATTTTCAACAAAATCACAGGTTCACCCTGGCAGCTCCCTCTATACCAGATACCAAGGAGACCAATTCATCCAGCAAGAAGCCATATTTAAAGTCAATCAAATCAGTTTACCAATACTATTAAACAGTTATGATAGTAATTAATCCAAAATTGAATACCAGGTCATTAAAAATATGCTGGGGCTTAAAACTACAATGAACCCAATTGGCATGCAAGGAATGACCAATTTGTCCGTTGAGTTTTTCCCTCCCCAAGAATTCATATAGACATACTATTCAAAACACTACACAAGCGCAAAACAACAATGTCTGAAAACGTCATAATAGGGAAAACAAACACCGGCCTTGCATTTAAGGACAGTATACGCAGAAAGGAGCAGGTTGAGGGGGCACAGACAAGGTGTCAGAAGAAACTGGCACTGAGGAACAAGGCCCCAGGTGTGTCCAAATCCTCACAAAGCTGCTTTGAGGAAGTGCTGCGTGCTCGGGGCACATAGCTGTGAAAGCTTTGATATGTGAAAGCTTTGAGCTCCCACCCCAAAAGCAGACACTATTCAGCCTGGGGCTTCAAAGGGCTCCCTTCCATAAGAACTGGTACAGAGCAGCAGCCCTTGTGATCTCAACCCATTTATTAGGAGTCTGCTGGAGATGGTGTGCTTCACAGGAATTCATGTGGGCAGCTCGCTGGAGGCAGGAACTGAGTCAGATCAAAACATCCCTCAAGGTAACACAGTCGCCATCATGCTTAACACAAACATGGGAGAGCAACGACCAAAATGATATAATTCTTACAACTGATACACAGAAAACTACAACTGTAAAACAAAAGCCAACTTATTGAAAGACCCCATGACTTACATGCAAGTAATCATCTTTAATGTTGCAAAGGATAACTGTTACAAAATTGTGCAGTATATTAGAATGTACAGTTAAACTGTCTCATCCCAGGGTGGAGGTAAAACTCCTCCCCCAGCCTTGATTCAATGACAACCGCGAAATCAGAGATGTTGCTCTTTCCCAGGAACGATGAGCAGCTGCCCTGGACAGACTCATACCCAACAAAGCAGCTTCAAGGGCGAGGTCCTGTCTGGTAAGGGAGAGCCCTCACTGGAGGACCGAGGGGGATGGGGTTGTGTTTTCAAGGCACAAATGACGATCGAGATCTGGAGGGGGAGGGAACTATGCTCCCCAGGGCCTGGAATGCACCACGCCCAGTTCTTGCTCGGTGATTCTCTGCCGCTCTCAAAATAAATAAATAAATACCCGAGAGAACTTGCCTGAACAAAGGGTGTGTGCACTCAAGTCCTTGTTAGAATCAGCAAGAACACCTTGGCTGAGCGCGGACACGGCCTGCCAGGTGTTTTGACGGAGCACAGACCCCAATAAATCCTGCACTTTAGAAGCAGTGAGACTGAAGAGTGGCATGCCAAATATGAGTGAGTGTGCTTTTAGAAAGTGTGTAACTGTGAAGGGCCTAAGCCTCCATGAACTCTCATTCTGAGTTTTCCCAATTATGCAACCTAGAAGTTAACTGCTGTATTAATTATGAATTCCAAGCTGAAAAATTGTCATTAGCTGCAGTGACTACCCAAATGCTTATGAAGTATTTTATATAAACCACTGAAGTTCCGTCACAACAATTTTAAATGCGATGCAGAAAACAATTACGAAAGAATGTGAGAGCGACAAGCAGCTGCACCTCCATTCCAGCTGAACAGCAGCACGGGACCAGTCTGACACGCTAATCTGGCAATCTATACGGCATCCAGTGGCAAAATTAATCTGTGTGCTACTTGCTTATGTTCCACTAGAAACCTGAAGCTCCATTAACACCAATGAAGTTTCACTTCCTCTGTGACTGAGGCCTGTAAACAGAGCGAGGTGCCCAGCGCAACTCACATTTTCCATATCACTGTTCCCAAAGGCGTCGCTGATAAACCTGACAACCCGTGCCATTTCCTTACCGCTAACTGAAGGGCAAGTCTACTGCGAGGCCAATTAGGTCATTTAGCAGAGCGGTTCAAATTTAGGACGACAGCCGACTGTGAGCCTCCCCAGAATAAGCTGCGTACAAATTAAATGGAGTAAAATCACTAATGAGTCGAAACCGTTCCAGAGAAACCCCAGAGGACTACAGAGAATTCAAGCCCTGACGTTAAGATACTAAATTTTTTCTCCCCGATTTCCTTCAAGTAATAAAAAAATTTTATCCCCATCCACTTGTAAGCATGCATCTCCTTTAGATATTTAACGGGATAAGCCTAGAGAGTAGCTTGCATCTGGTGCTGTAAACAAGAGACAGCCCGAATGTGCTTATTCGGGAGAAAACTGTCCGCTGACCTCCCGCCTGACGGTGTAGCCAAATGGGCCTCCATCCGCATTCATGTCTCATAACCCAGGAGTGGTTACTCACGCTAGGATAAACCTCAATGCCCTGGGAGCCCCCCACTGGCAGCAGGCAGCCTTCCACATGAGCACCACAACTCTCAGACAAGCAGGCCAAGTCCTGGCTCTTAAAGCTCTCAGATGACACATGGACAGCGAGTGACTTCTGCCTCCTGGGCAGTGTTTCAGGAGCAAGTCTGCCATCCCCTTTCAGACCTCACTCAGAACACCACCTCACTCTCAGTCAAACGCTATGGATTTCGGCAGGAATGTAGTCTTTGTGGGTGTTAAATACACTGATTCTGCAAGGCATGGAAGTCATTTGAAAAATGAGGGGCCAGCGTAACGAGAACAATGAACATGTATTCCTACGTGGCACATGGATGAGGGGGTACTGCACACGCTCCTTATGTCTGAAGACATCGACACGTTTACCCCACTCCTCTACTGGTGTGGGATTTCAGAAAAAGTTCAAACATGTGATCATAGTTAGCTAATGCTTTAATACAGCTGGCAGAAGTAAATTATTGTAAAATATAACATTTGACTAAATCATGTGCCAAAAAATAAGAACTGGAAAGATGCAGAAATGGTATAAAAACTGAGTTTGGAAGAGATGAGCCACAGGTGCTGAGCACAAGTCCAGAGAGTAATGGAGGACTGCACTAACAGAGCACTGCCTTTTGTGAGAGAGAACCCAGGATAACAATTAAGGATCATCCACAAACAAGCATACTTTTCATCCTTCCCCTTCTTCAAGCATAAGGGAAATGGTCTCAACACAACTATCACTCCATGCCTCCAATACAAACTTACCAATCCAGTGCTATATGAACATTAAACAAAGAAAAAGTCTCACACACAACGATTTTTTTTTTTTTTTTTTTTAAACTGGAGCTGAGAGCATAAATACTAAAGCATGTGTAAGAATTGTAAACAGAGAGCTCTCAATGGCCCATTTGTCAGGGAATAGCCAGCTATAAAGACAAAGGCTACAGAGAAAAAGACTGTTGAAGCTCCACATTCCCATATGTAGATATAAGGGACATTCTGCAAGCTGATGGTTATGCCTTCAGAAGGTCAGGTCAAGAGTTATTTCCTGAGTTGGAATGCTTTTTTTTTTTTTGTCTTTTACATGCATAGACCAATTAAGAGAACAGGCCATTTTGAAGCAGAAGCTGCTGATCTTTATTCTGAATCTGTTTACACTTACATACAAGACATCCACATTGAAATAAATCCAAACCCTCAGCACATCATCACTACGGTTAGGATATTATATAAAAGTCAATATACAAAGCCTCTTTTTCAGGGAACACCACAACGGTATTCTACATTTGTGCATTTTGTGTGTTGTTTTTTGACCTCATAATCACTTGGTGGTTACAGGTTGCTTAGCCATAGCTCCAGTCAGCTCTCCAAGTACACACATGAATAATAAAACGATGCACGCCGACGTCCAGTAAACAATGATGCCGAAAAGACCGCTGCTGAACTGGCAACACAAACAGACCTTGGATCCATCCTTTTCTCATTTAAATAGCCACCGAGTCTGGTTGCTGGGGGGGGGTCTGGGGGGTAGGAAGCCGTGAAACATCCACGGAGTTCGTACCCCAAGCCAGGCTGAGCAGAATACAAATAGTACAACGACAAAAGCAGCGCAGTATAAGAGGCTTGGGCAAGTATGAACGAACCTGAGCGGCATGCCTATGCCTTTGCATTAATTCATGCAGCCTTTACTATAACCACCCATAAAATCACCGCAAGGGAAGACCTCGCTTAAAATGGTTAAAATGACCGGGGACGACACCACTAGTTTACAACAAGCTTTCGTAAAGTCTATTCATTAAAAACTCGTCTTTTAAGTGACGGCTTATCAGTCCGTGATCTCCAAAACGCGTACGCGATATTTCTGCGCCGATTTTTATCATCTGCAGGTGAGATCGGAAGGTTTCTGAGAGTCAGCGATACTGAAATGCTCATCATGACACCTAATGCCAGTTTATCAGCCCTGGACATCAGGCAGCATCAGAAACTCCAATGTGACTTCCCAAAACTGGCGCCCCGAGGGGCTGCTGTTTCGAATGGACCACCTCCTCACCATGGAGACGGTCGGTGATGGGACAAATGAGGCTTCAAAACACGGTGGGGGCGGGACTATAACGAACCTAACCAATCAACGTCGGCAGCACTGATTGGGTGCTTCTAGACACACCCACCCGAGGCGGCTTCGAAGCCTCATTTGCTCCACCACCAGTACGTTCGTTAACTCACGGCTATAACCAGCACCACTACCCCGGGAAGCACGTCCCTTGTTCGTGGGGTGAAACTCGCCACAGCCTTCAGTGTTTTAAAAACCACACACGGTGCTTCTCCACATCACCGAGCCGAGCGGCTAAGCCAAACTTCCCGTCGTGAAACCTAGCCACGGAGGGCAAACAGCGACTTGAAGTCACTTAACTCGCCACATTACGCTTCAAGCGACTCGGACTGAGACTGGGCTGCGTGTTATTCTTAAGAATACGCAGGAGCCGCCTTGTTATTTTACTCAACACTTCACAAGAGAACGGCATTTCCAAGCGTAGACGTACGGCCACCGACTTTTATGTGGTTCGCGACACCGAAAGACGCGCGTGAGTCCAGCGGTGCGCTAACTCCCCCGACGCCGCACCTCAACTTCAACTCACCGTGATTGTGACTTCTTGCTTCTTCAGGCGATACTTCAGACTCTTCATCTTCACTTCTCGGTCACCTTTACGGCAGCTGAGAGACACAGAAGTCAGGAGTTCGTTGTTACTTAATAAGCGGTGAAACTACTTTTGGGGAGGGGGGGTAACGATAATAGCAACAGGCTCACACTTTCACCTGACGCCTTCCCGACCTGTTGGAAAACTGATCAAACGGACAGCCAATGGTAAGCATAATTTTGACAGAAACTAATGTGGCAACCAATCAAGTACGCGTGTAGGCGGGACTTCCTTAACGATTCCGATCGGGATTGATTCTGGATTGGGGAAAATAACCTGAGATAATGAAGGTGTGTCACGTGGCTGCTGCCAGGAAAAAAAAGGCGCCAAGTTATGTTTGGTACTTCTGTGGTAGTGAGAAGGAAACCATTTTTCATTTATTTCTTCATCGCATGTACACTAAACTGTTTTGTAGAAAATTTGATTAGGAGAAATCTGAGTTTAATTTTGAAGTGGAGGGGGGAATGGATACACTGATATTTTTTAAAGGAAATGGGATAAGAAAAGACTATCTCGTAAACTTGGTAATTATTTTGGGGAATATCATATACATTAAAAAGTGGTCTGGTTCAGCTCCTACTTTATCTCATTTTATGAATGAATTTGCTCAATATTGTGAGTCTCTGCCTAAATGTAAAAATAAAGCAATTAATGCTTATCATATAATTATTAAATACAATTGTCATCAGTAAATATTTAATAAGACTTCTGGCTGTATATTCTTCTCTTTCTGCTGTATTAATTTTATCTAAATATTATGTACTTTTTTATTTTAATCGCTCCTGTGTTTTAATATACCTCTGCATGGCGGTACATTGTCTAAACCTACTATACGTTTGAAATCCTTGTCACTTTGTTGTATATTCTTATTGTTCATGTTATAATCAATAAAAAGTTATGCTTGGTGGGCGGTAAATGCAAAATGGCAAGTTCCCTCTCCATTTATTTATTGTTCTCGACTAGTGTGGCAGTGCTTATTTCCACATACGATTATATTTATGCTGTAATATGCATGAACTACTTTATTTAAAGCATATTGCTGTTAGAGTTCAGCTAAACACCCCAAACCAAACTTTCAGCAAAGCCATACATTTTTAGGGGTTTAAATAGTTCTGCACCTGCCAGTATAAACAGTTTTATTATAGGTGGGACAAATTACATAACGCTCTTTGGAGGTGGCTCAGGGGTGCCTTAATTCCTGTTGGTTAATCCAGAGTATAAACAAGAACCAGTTGTATGTTTGTATGTATTATCTACCTCGCTGTGGACAAAACCGTCTGCTAAATAAGTATACGTAAACCATAATATGAACACCGTAAACAAACAGCATCAAGTATAAATTGAACAATTCAACCTGCTTATCAGAAGCGGTGTTTAGAAGGTTCATGACACAGAATTAAATTTAAGAGCCTCATATTTGCGTAAAATTAAAAAAAAATGAAGTAAATCACGTTGGCGTCTGATTTTGTGTTACATTTGTCATCTGTCAGAGATAACTTTTTTGATCATGAAGATTTAAATTGCAAACGGGAAATCAGGAATTCTTGAAGAGACATTTCCAAATACAGCATGAATTTTCCGATTGAATATTATCTACGTTCCTTTTGACTACTAAATAAAAAGTGTTTTGTACATATTTTACATTTTTATGTTTAATACACTCGCATAAATAACAGTGTAGTTTCTGAATAAACTGAAATTTTGAATGTTTCTGACATCGCAGTTAGAAATCACTGAAAAATCAAGCCGAAAAGGGTCATGTTTCTCTGCACAATGAATCATAGGCATTTTCTCTCGATTTCTAAGTGGTTTAAATTGGTTGATTAATTAACAGTTAATTAATACAGCCGTCACATTTAATTGTTCAGTATGATATCACATTTCGGAAAAGAATGCTGCTTTAATCTACCCTTTCTTTCAGCATATTGCACCCATAGCCATAACAGAAAATATATTTTGTATTTCCCTGTTCCATGGTTCTCTTCATTTATGAAATTTCATTAAACCTTGAAGATCTTTATTGCTGGGGTATGACAGCTGTAGACAACTTGATATAATATGAATTTTATGAGTTGTACCAAATATATGTAACATTTAATAAAGCAGTATTTACTTTCCGAATGTTGCTGATAACTCAAAGGACCGTAAACACAGTGTAGATCACTGTCAGGAACACCCTCCCGGAGCTGGTTCGTGTATTTCAGCCGTATGTACCTCGGCTGGGTCGTCCAGAACACCACTGTTAGGATCCTGGTAGATCTTTATTCAGGTTCAAACTAAGCAGATTACACAAAGTTACCCACAAACACTGAACTCTAAAATAGGGCCCTCCAATAATAACTATTCTCAGCTTTCTCAAAGGCTATCCAAGGCTCCTATGGTCTGAATTAACTGACATTTGAATACCATAATGGCTATGGTTCCACTTAGCCTAGGAGGCCATTGTTAGTAACATTAAGATTTATAGTACTTAACAAAGGCAAGGGAACACAGTCTAGGAGACATGGCCTTTTCTACAGCCGCTGTACAATGTCTACCCCGAATTCCTATGATCAATTTCAGGCTTGCCAGATGTGAAGTCAATGTAAGTCACCCTAGCTTCATAAATTGTAATGGCCATTCATAATCACTCAAATTAGAGGTGCAGTCACATAATCAACCCACTAACAAAACAAACCGTTTACCATTTTGCCATTTAGAAAATAAGAGGGGAAACTCAGGAGCTGTTTCTTAGATTACAAAGATTTAGAATAAATCTTCTTGAAATTTGATCCTTTGCATTTGGTAATTATTCTTAAACACTTATACGTTAAAAAGAGTTTGGTCGCCCTCTTCTGGTGTGATTACAGAGGCCACTGAATTGGCTTTGTCTATCCCTCAAACTGCATCGGCAAAGAATGTCAAATTATTTTTCATCATATATAAGAATATGTATAAATAGAAAATTTTTGCCTTCGAGATACTATAGGGAATGTTCTTTTAAATACCTGCATATCTGTACATCTAACTAATAAATGAACATACAAAGATATAAATGCACTTAAGCACATATTTCTAATGTCCAGCTTCTTTCAAATGAATGTCTTGTCTCTGAGGGTATTATTTAACAATAAACCTCCAAAACAATGACAAAATATTGTAAGATTATATATCACTGAAATGTTGCGATCTCACAGGTTACTGAACGACGCCAGTTTGACTAGGTTTATTGAATCCAGAGTGGTGGCATATGCTAGAGGTCTTTCTCAAAAGATCATGTTGAAAACAGCTCCGCAGCAATTTTCTGTTATTACATTTGGATGCTCTTAAAGTCTCTTATTGACAACACTGTAATTACAGAGATGTACTGTACTGTCAAAGAGATCCACCATTCCTCTGTTTCACTTGGGGGTTCAGGTATCAAACTACCCCTCTGTGTCTATCCAGATCAGATGATGAAAGACTTGTATTATCTTCACTGCCATTTCTGGTTTCCATGGAAACAGTGTTACCATGGCTCTCTTGCTTCCTATTGCTGCCATGTCCAGAATGTGCATGATAAGAGTGCAGAGAGGACCACGAAAGCTCTTAAAGCCATCAACACTGCAATCAAAACACCACGTTTTGGGAGACTTTTCAATTATTAGTGTTTTTTCCACTCAGTAGTGCAGCGATCCTTTTAAAGACTATAATTGCAACATTTATTTGATTAACAAAAATGTTCTATTTTAACACACTTCATGCTCAATGTAAATAACATTTTTGTTAAGACAGAGGATCTGTGTTCTACATTAACCTGAAATGACAAAAATACAAGAAGCCATCATTTATATATTAATCAGAAGTCAGGAGAGCCTGGGACATCTGTGATATCTGTAGTCCTGATGAAAGGGCCTTTAGGATTCATGCCGACAAATGAAAGGTTGGCCATGCTTCAAGATGTCTAATGATTTAAGGCTGCCCTTAGATTTTACCATTATAAATGTAGATCTTCAAATGCCAGCCCTTTCATAAAACTGAAAATAACTGTGCAATTAGAGTAATTAGCCCTGGGGTATGTCAAAGTGGTTCCCAAATAATTTGTTTAAAAAGTATATGACAGTGGAGGGATATGCCAAATTTACTGCAACAGAATTTGATTACATGCATGGAATTTTCCCAGTGGAAAAACTGTTTACCAGGCTGATGCAGCAGGCAGGGTCTGCTATACAGGAAGCCAACTTACCAAGAATAAGCAGAGAAGGTATGCTTGAATAGAGAGGAGAGGAAGGACACATGGATAATAAGGAGAGAAGGTATGCTCGAATAGCAAGGGTGGGAGGTACGCACAGACAAAGAAGAGAGGAGGTACACTCAGTCCCAGCTGCCTCTGATGCCACACTAACAGGATTAGATACAAGATAATTGTTCTGTGAATGTTTACCTCCCTTCAATTATTATATATTCTGACACTAATCAAGCCATACCGAAAAACCAGGACCTTCATTTCAGCATTCCATTGTAATATTTAATGTAAAATATTTAAATTTCATGTCTTTTTTGCAAAAAAAATAGCCAAAAATTTAATGACTCTGCCAGTTGTTAGCAGATAAATTTCAAAGAGGGACTGACAGACAAACATCAACAGGAGTAGATAAAACTTCCAACTAACCAAATAGCTATCAGTTGCAGCTACGAGAGCAACAACAACAACAACAAAAAAAAAAGCTGAGACTTTTGGGTATGGTTCTTGTAGTTGACAGTAGTAGGTTTCAAAACCAGTGCTTTGTGATGCTTTCAAATCAAGCTGATCTCTAGCAGGTGTGTCAGGGTGAGACTGTGACTAACCCATTTACATTGTAAATATTGGGGAAACTTAGCATTCAACCAGAGGCAAGTGGGCACACAGTGGATTAGAGAACATTGCAACAAAATAAGTGCTTGTCCATTTCAGGGTCACACTGTGCCTGGGAAGGATATACAATGTTTAACTAGAAAAGAATGACAGGTACTATGATATTTAACACAGCATCAAGGGGAGACATCTGGAACTATATGATTAATTTGACATCATTGCCAGAATCAGACTTCTGTTTACCTGAGCAGTTTCATATGGTACATTTAAAAACAGCCTAAAGTCCCACAAAACCTTGTAAGCCTTTCATCACGCTGGGCCTGAGGCTGCTAGCCAGATGTACAAATGAGGTGTTAATGATGAACAGGAAGGAGAACCCCATGGACCATCAGAAACTGTGAGCCATAAATGCATATAAAGTTGACTTGTACACATTCTTGACAGACATTTTAACCACAGTAACCAGTAAAGCCACACTATTGACTCGCCATTCATTAGGTTAAACTCCATTTGCCTACTAGATCACTTGAATGGGATACCATTCCATTGCAGGACGGATGCAGGCACACACCTCATCAAATTCTAGACAATTTAGTGGTGCCAGTTAACTTAACTCAATGTCATTGGACAGCAGACAGAAACCTGAATGACAGGGAGAACATACGAACGCCACACAAACAGCGGTGGGGATTTGAACCCCCATCCCTGGAGGTGAGGCACACAGTACGGCTAGTTTCAATTCCACAACAGTTTACACTCCTCCAATATTCAAGAGGTTTAAAGCCTGTCAGAGTCAAAATGGGGGGGGGGGAATCTTTTTTACATTGGTTAATTCATCTTAAGGTCTCCAAGGAAAAACCTACTTTAATTCATCAAAACAAATCTCACATTAAAAGTCACCATGAGTATAATGGGTGGAGACTTTTAATTCTGTCAAATTATTTAGACTATTAAGACCTAATAAGGGGGAGAAGTACTCGCCAAATCCCAAAACTCATAACATTATGCCTCATAGTAAAAGCACAAACAATAATACAGCAGCACTGCACCCAAAATAACGAACAAATTAACGAACAAAATCATAGCAACAGGGGGGAAAAAAGTGATGCATTTAAGGGCAGAACTGCTTTTTATTTAGTGTTAGTAAACAAAGGACCAGAAAACGACAAATCCAAAGCAGGAAAGGAAAATAAAAAAAATACAGTTCAGTCCTGTACGGAAGAGGAAATCAAACAAACGTTTCAATGTCTGCTAGAGCTTCCCTTCAAGCAAATACATGATTTCTCCATCTGCCTCAGGCACTTGCAGATCATACAGCAGAAACCGGGAGCCCCATATACCAGCAGCACACAACAATAAGCACAAAACCAACAGGTGTCCATTTACAACGAGAGCAACTCTCCACATCCAAATAGATGACCATTTTCATGATAATCAGTCCAAAACGGAAAAACCCATCTGCAAAAGCGATTGTCTTTCAAAACTTCCCCCAATGAGAAAAGACCTAGGATGACAGACAACTTAAAAGTCCAGTTAGACATGTCTGGAGACATGTCTTAACCCCTTAACCCACAGAAGAGATCAATTTTAAGGGATAAAAAGGAGAATGAACATTGACACATTGAAACTATACCTAGGTTTGTAAACCTCAGAATATAAAAGTATTCCCAAGACTTTACAGAACTGCCTACATCCAGGCTCAATGTCTATAGGACTGCAAGGTAAAGCAAACCATTACTAATATTAAATTTCTGTTAAATATTCCTATAAAAAAAATCAGCTAACAACTTCAAACTTGAAACGTTCCATGGCATTTACAATACCAACCATGTTTTTTTTTTTTTTTTTTTTTTTAAAAAAAAAAATCCCTATCCTTAAGTCTTTAACATGAAAAAAAATTAACAGGGCTGTCAGTAAGGCCAAAATGATTTCAGACACACGAAATGGAAGAGAACAAAAAGACATTTTATTATAAAATGACAGTAAACGAAATCAATGCATCTTCTGGCGTTCTTCATCAAGGAGGACTGATGGGGTTTGCGACAGTACAAATACATCAGAGCACTTATGAACAAAGCTCTCCAAACAAAACGGGACAGGAAAAAATATGTGGGGAAGCAAGTGAAACTTTAAAAACTGTTAACTGTCCTTCCAACACCGGTTGACACCAACAACGGAAAAGGCTGCGTCAACTTCTCACGGGTGAAATAATGGAATATGGTAGCCAGCTTGGAGGCTGGACAAATTAACAGGTCCAAGGACAAACTACTGCTTCCCTTCCATGCATCAACTCTGGGGATCCAGTGACAATGTCTGACAGAAGCCCTAGGGGAGGTTATGGGGGAAAAGGATGGCATACCGGAGGGGAAAAATAAAATTTAAAAAATCCCAAGACCGCTTCATTCAGACAGCCTTTCGGTGGTACTCTGGAGGGGCTACTTCGTAATCACTGGCACTGAAGAGGGTGGAGGAGTTCTTCACTAGATACCTGCGACACAGACAGCTTTTTAGAAGGCCACATTTAATACATTTCTCATAGGATTGTTTAATACTAAATACAACACGTCACGTAAATCTTTGGAACCTGGGAGGTAGCATTTTACCCATACTGAATGTGACAGATCGTTTTATATTCTGGCTTCTCCAAAAAAACGTTAGTGATAGTGACACATTCATTCGAGTGGCAAAGAGACTGAGCAGAAGCATTTCAGATAATATCAAGCATTGTATGAGAAAAATAAAAAGAATCTCAAGCCCTTCAATTACAATGTCAGTCTGAACAAATAAATCCAGTCGATACATTCAGAGTGGAGGTTAGCTCCAAAGACATTCAATTTTTCCATGAAAAGGACAGAAAAATGTCATACAATGTATGTAGGAAAGGTAGATGACAGCGCATTATGCAATGAATGCACACTGACAGTCATGCAGACAATTTTCCAGGGATAAACTGCAAGATCTGCAGTGCTTTGCATAAAATGCTCAGCTTCACGGTCCAGTGATTTGTTTCTGCTGATCAGATGGAATTGTACAGAAAGCACAGCCCCACCTGTCCCAGAGAATGGCTTACTTCAGAAAGTCCTGTAGGTAGTTAAGAAGCAGAGCCAGGCATTTCTCATCCAGGGGAGTGTAGGCCAGCATTGCTCCGATTCGCACTGTCCAGCACAAACATGTGCATGTTACCAAGAGCGAATTACAGAAGTGATACTGTGAGATGGGCCATCACTCATGAGAAAACCCAAAAACCAACCTAAGCAGAATGCAAACCCAGGTTTAAAATGAACAAAGCAGAAATAAGGTGCCACTTATTTACTCAAACCTGACATCTCATTCTCCAAAGTGGACTTCTGTATCAGTCCATCTAAAACAGTGACCAAGCCAAGTCCCACACAAAGCATTACTTAAAACCCCCTCCAACTTATGTCGATGCACAATTTGGCAAGAGGGCAGCTCTGCCCCGTAGGCGCCTACCAAAGAGCCTGAGCAGGTGTGGAGCCCCGTAGACGTGGGACATGGGTGCGTCGGGGTGGTCCGCCAGGATCTCGGCGTACTGCGGCCTCTCAAACTTGTAGAGAAGCTGGGTGCCGAGCATGACGTTGAAATACTCCCGTATCCCGGCAACCACCTCATTTACAGCACACTCTCTGTGGAACGGGCCAGTTGGGAACACAACATTAACATGCTAACTGCAAAACCTACCCTCCCTGACCAATTTGATTTTCTTCATCCTGGCAATTTGCTGCTCACTCACTTGTTATCAGAGTTGCCTCTTGACTTCTTATAGTTTGCGTAGTCTTCTAAGATCGCATTGACATTCTTTTTTGCTGGAAGATGAAAAAGCTGAAAGAATCACATTAAAAAACGTCAAAGCAAACCCCTCAAAAGAAAATAATTTTCTTTACATTCCGCTTTCCATAATGGGATGGCTGAGCCAAGTAGACAGCATCTGTGTTTTCCTTGTATTTTAATATGATTATGGGAGAACCCACTCATCTGGCCATACCCAAGTTTTTAAACGTTACAGTGACAACAACCACCTTGTAATACCACTGACCTACCTCTGGCTCTCATGCCACACAGTGGCATGAACATAAGTCAGGATCAAAGCAAGTATTAAATATACTCCAGTAAGTCACATGAATGAAGGGAAAATTTAATATAGACAAGAACAGAATAACTGAAATGTCAGGAGCAACAGTCTGTACTAGCAGGGTGCAGTCACGGGTTCCTCACCAACAGTGCACACACCACTGTGTGTACGAGTATGCCTTCCTCCATCTGCTACGTTCCACCTCACCTGTTTCTGTCTGGTGATGAGGTCCCAGTCGTCTACCAGCCAGGGCTTCAGCTCCTCCGGGATCTTCACTTTCACCTCCACCCGGTTTATGAATGTCTCTTCCTGGACAATCAAACAAGCATGCAGACGTCTCAGTACAGGCCACGCCTGCGATTCCATATGTGGACAGACCCCCAGCATAATGCTTGAACCACAGCTAGATCCTACATAAAAGGCTTTCACGACAGTGACAAATTACTCGGGAGAGACTGTTACATTTAAATTAGTATGATGCCACTGACATTGGAACTGGACAGAAACTTTGAGTATTGCACGCAAGGCCAAACACATCTGTGGGGGGTTATGGGAAGCTCCAGCAGACGAAAAGCCAGGTACACAGTGTGGATCGGATGTGAAGACTGTGACCAGAGGTACGGCTGAGACTGAGCAGGTGGAGGCGTACACTCTCCACGGTGGGGTCAACGCGAGCCCTCTTCTTCCGTGGGGGCTGTGGCATCTCCCCTGAGCTGGTCCCCTCACAAGTCCCTGGAGCTGGACAAACACCACGATTAGAGTGGACAAGAAGTGCGTCCCAAATTAAACGTGGCACAGAAAAGCTTAATGCACAGAAGTGCCTCTGCTACTCATGCTAATTTGATGAAAAATGAAACGGAGATTAAAGCACAGCAATTTATCAGTGAATAGCATGACAACAGCTAACCCAATACAAGCAGTTCTCACATCTGGACAAGTTTTCATACCAGTAATTGATTTGTGTGGGTCAAAATATTAGCTTATAAAATGCTTTAATAAATTACTTTGCATGGGTAAAAAATGAAATGTTTCACTTACTCTTTTGCTTATTTTTTTTGGTTTTCCTACGGGGAAAACAAATGACAGAATACACTTAGCAACAGAAATTTAAGCACTTAACGTTTCTGTGAAACAGAGAAAAGGATTCAATTCCCCAGATAAAAACATCCTTCTGAAAAGAGCCAATAAAAATTTGGTTACCGAAACATCTTTTGAATAAGCAGCTCTTGATAAGTCAAGACATCACAAGCAGATAGGAAAAGAAAAACAAAATTGCATTTCTTCAGCAATTCCATATGGGCAGAGAACGTGACCAATTTTCTCAGCTGATGTAAAAGCCCGATTCTTTTGGGTCGGACCACCTGCCTGACGGCTCACGGTATAAAGTGGATCCTCTAATTGGCACTACTTCAGCATGTCAGCATGTCGCCTGTGTATTTATAAAAAAAAAAAAAAGGTCCACGACCCATAAGGCTCCCTGGGTTGTGGTGAGAGACATAGAAGGTCAACCCTTCATTCTGTCAGTCAGGCAGGCCGACAGGCACCCAAAGGGAATGTTAACATGAGCACCTGATGTACCGCTAATGTGTTGAGTCATATCAGGAATGGCGAGGCGAGCAGCGGCGGTGCACTCACACATCAACGTTTTTCTGCTGCACAGCAGCGATCTTCTTGCTCGGCGCTACACCCCTCATCTTTCCCTCAACATAATGATCCCTGGGGAGGGGGGGGATAAACAAACAATTCTATTAAGAGTAATACAGCCTAACAGAATGAGGCCCAGCGACAGTAAACGAAAGATAAACAATCCTGCTAACGGTCCCGGAGCCAAAAGAAACGTGGCATAGCAACAGTAAGTGAAAGCCCAACAAACAACGCCGTTGATGGTCGTAGATCGTAACGGAATGAGGCTCTGTGACAGTAAGCAACACCACAAGAGGGAAGTTTAGGTCGTCTGATTTACTGTGGGATAGTGCAATTAATAATATGTTACATAACTCCCAGATATACTGTAACTTAATGTTAAAACACAATCATGTCAAATCAAACTTTAGGATGGACCTCTTCACTGTAACACAGAATGGCACAACGGAGGGACTTACTGATTAGCCTTTTGAAGCTCTTTTTGTTTCTGGAGGTTGGTGTCCACATATTTAAGCACTCTGCTTTCAGGGACCCATTCATCCCAGCTGAAAACGTACAAAAATAAACAATTCTCACAAGGTCTGCAAGGGCTACATAACTTAATTTACAAAACTTGAACATGCATAAACACAAACAGCATGCTTAAAAAGCCAGAGATCAGGAAGACCAAAACAAAAAGAACAAACTATTCTGTACATCTGAACACTACACAGATTGTTTTAAATGAGAGCATATCTGAAACAGAATGGTGCAGCTCTCTGCAAAAATACTTGTTTCATTTATCAAAAATCTAAGACTAGTTAAGCAAAGATTCTTCTTCTAAACATATTACGCACTTAGCTCACAGCGGCACGATCCTGCTCTCCATGTCCTTAGCCCAAGGTGCTACAATGCTGCCATCAAACCCTCCTCTGGCTCTACATGTACATCACTACAGAGTAGTAAACTTGTTTCAGGAGGTCCGACAGCCTCACAGTGACTCAAGAACTTTGATTACATACTACAAGTTGATAGTCTACAGTATTAATATTACAAGTTTCAAAGACACCACTGTCTGTCAGACTGCCTCTCATGCCTACTTTGGCATCAAATTCTCAACTTTTTTATGAGAACTTCAGGGAGAAATTAAGTCAATTAAACAAAACATCTCATCCTGGACTGCACGACTATTAAAGACTTGTAGTTTAACCTATTTGTAATGGACCTCATCCAAGCTTATTAACTTCAAAAATAGGGCAAAAGTGACCCTTACCATTTAATTAGAACTCCAATTTTAATTACAAGCAGACTGAAAATGTTTGCATTCAGAGAGTGCAGGGCTTAGTAATAGCAAAATGAATTTAGCATCTCAGGACTTCGGAATAAATTCCTACTACAAACAGCAGTTGGTCCTTCAAATGCGGCTTTACCTGCCTGCAAGACTGCGAGCCAGTGTGCAGCAACATTAATAGCCATTATTAGTATAATGAACATAATGCATTTTGAAGTACACAGGAATCACTGAACTCACTTTTTATTCCATCCGCTGTAATGAATAAAGTATCTCACTTGCTTGTCCTTGATATTAACTTTTACACACTATAGCAAAAGAGAACCGATTAGAAATGGACAACTGGGGAAAAAAAACTCAGCACGCACAAAATAGAGCAGAATCATTACAACCGAAAACATGCTTTTAAAGAAGTATGTTATTCTTCAATGTGTGATTGACATTGCATTCTAAAAACTCATTTCAAACTCACTGAACTCAGCAAGTTTTTCATAATCGATACAAATCACTAGCTTTTTCATAAGCTTAAGGGCAACAGAACAGGTCAAAATGGCTGCATCAGATTCTTATTAAAAATGCCGTACTTTTGGTAGGTCAACCTTCATATTTATGCACAAAATGATCTGTTAAACAATTACGACTGTTCCATACTGTCAGTGAAGGGATGACAGTAAAGAGCCACAGATTCCAGAAAAATGTTAAAACCACTAACAGTGGTATCATACCTTAGCTTCGTAGAGCAATGGCCCATGAAAACACAGAACTCTTTCACCTGAAAAGCCAGACAACATTTATATTAATCTTGCTCTGACATCTAACCATGCACACAGGGTTGAGGGGCTGGAGCCTAGACGGGGGTATGCCAGCCCAGCATACACACTCTATGCCAATTAGGCTAACTGCATGTCTTGGGACTGGAGGGGGAAAAACCAAATGTTACCTAATCATATTTCAATCAAAGCTTACCCACTGTTAAGAGGGGGAGAGGCAGCCATAACTAGTTTCAGAGTAGGAGCTCTCAAAGTCAAAAACGCACACAAAAACAACGTATGGATATTCCAGCATCAATAATTCTTTGAGATCCAGAAGTGGCCTGCAGGACTTAGGAAGACTAACTGCTATGCAGAGCAGGTGGCGGTGCCTTCAGTGCTGAAAGGTGATGGATGTCACGCAAAGTGACTCTCGGAAAAGCTGCCCATCTTCAGAGCAGGAGAGACCATTTTTGCGCGCAGTCTTGTTCCCCCCAACTTTGTCCTGTGTATATTTTACCTCCCCGCCATGGCCAAACAGCCACTGCAGCTCCCATAATCGACGCATCCCGAGACTCTCGATTAAATCCCGAATAATCGAATACGGGCCGCAGTGCATTCTGGGAGTCTGACATGTAGCGGCACGCGTTTCATTTGCGAAATTTCCACTGGAAAGCCGACAGGCTTTCTAGTGGGAGGCATGGAGATTATAAAACTCTGAAAATCATATGAACGAAACGACTTTATATCATGTATTTAGTTCGTTTTAAACGTTTTAGCTGGCAACAAAGCGTTAGCTACAGTAGGTACCGCCTCTCAGCGACCAGAAAGACAGGAAGCCAGGCGATGTACTGCCGGCGCTATTAGGAAACCACCTTCCATACAAACCTTAATCCACACTGACAACCGCTATTTTATTTCTCTAACGGTTTAAAACAACTTAATGTGGGCACGGAAAAGCCTGAGAGAACCACGGAAACAGCGGCAAGGCGTCGGCCGAGCCGGGCGAAAACGGCTAGGCGAAAAGCAGACGGACAGCACATTTCGGCGTTGAACGTCTTAACTGAACAAAAGAGTTTTAAAATGTATAAGTGTTATTCCTCATACTTATTATGCTTAATAACTGAGTCCTGCTAGGCTGTACTGGAACACGGGACAGTGTAGCCCAGCATACTGAAACACCCTTATGGACTCGCGTCAGCAACTGGGCCTCGACAACAGAACATCAGGCATACTGGAGCGGGTGGAAAGGGCCGGCAGAGACAGCGGGCTAATGATAAGATTAGGACCCCCTCACTGTGTTAGCGACTGATTTCGTTACGGCACCCAGGGCGCCGCTCCGCGCGTTTCGGCGCGACACACAAAGAGCGAGCGAGTCGGCGCCTCGCGCTGCCGTCGCACCCGCGCGGCATCCGCGAGCAAGAAACGCAGCCCCGCGTGCAGCCAACAAAGCACACGTGAGCATTCCTTACCTTCTTGAAATTTAGGTTTAGGGTCCTGTTTTGGCGCCATTCACAGATTAAACTATTAAAGTATCTGAAAAGTCAAGTTCAGGCATCGCCAGCTCCGATTTCGTCCAGACACAATGAAGACGCCACTCTGCGTCATTGGGGCAACGCGTAGCCATTGCGCGTCCGTCAGGTGACCCAGCGGCCAGGGTACGTCACGTCTGCTTTTATGGAGGGGCGTGGTCTGCCTTTGTCCTTGCCAGGACGTTTCAAGGTCATTCACCATCAAGCCAAAAATATGTTTGATGTTCCTTTTAGTCGACATCGTATTATAATACTGTCATAATGTAAACTACTGAAAATATTCAGGTTCATAGTACCTGGATATAAAACCATTTTTTGTAACTGCTAGGGACAGAAATGCATACTAAATCAATCAATGTGAATAAAATATAGGAATGTTTTGACGCAAAATGAATTCAGAATGTTTGTTTCTGCTAAAAACAGTTATTGGGGACCACCTCTTAAACCATTTTCCCGTAAACGTGTTAAAATCCTATTACTCCTACATACAATTTCCCTTTTTCAGCTTGAAATTTCTCTCCAAAATGCTTTTGTTCTCACTAGTTTGGTTTGCTACACTGCTATAACCTTTTATGCAGACCAATTAATACCAATTAATAACACATAATCACATAATGCCAGGATTAACAACATGTTCTGATTAACTGTGTTTTTTTGGCAGGTGCCCCTCACCGCTAATATTCACAAAACTACCAGTACAATCCCTATGTTTATAACAATGCAACTGGTCAGTTTTGAGTTCCTTGTAAGTCTCCACTTTTGTTTCACATTATCTGTGGAGTCACATTAAGGAAATCCAGCAATAAATATAAATTAAAAGATATCCCATATATGTGGATAATTAGTTTAGAATCAGTAAATGGTTACAGCTCTAGCCAACTGCAGGAGCCATAAATACTGTAGACTGTCATCATTTCAGTTTGCATTTTCTGTTTATCTACCTGCAATCTATTCCATTTTCCTGCATCCTGTTCTCACATACACTATATAGACAAAAGTACTGGGACACCAGTTAATGGGGGAGTTCACACACTTTTGGACTTGGGTAATTAAGCCATACTCATTGCTGAGACAGGGGTGTAATTAAACACACACCCATGCAATCTCCAGCAACAAACCCTGGTGGCAGAATGGGTCATACTGAAGAGTTTAGTGACTTTTAACATGGCACCATCATAAGATGCCACCTTCCCAACAAGTCAGTATCAAATTTATGCCTTGGTTGACTGCAAGTGAAGTGATTAGGATGTGGAAACTTCTATAAACAACAAGAGTTCAGTTGTGATGCCATAGGCCACACAAACTGAAAGGAACCCGATGAGCCTATCTTAGGAATCACAGGGCAGAGCACCTCAAAGCTGAATCTTCTGGCCACGTATCCAGGTCAGGATCCCTGGGCGAAGCGGAATGCAAACAATACAAAAACAAGAGTTGTTCTCCATTTGAGACTTCCATTATGACTCACTAACCCACTTATACTCCCCTGGAGTTCTTTTTTAAACGGTGCCTCTCCTTTTCCCATACAGGAGTGTTTGACTCTTCCAAAATAGAGAGTATATGTAAATAACCAAGAACCAATGCTAGACAATAACAAAAAACCCAGTGACAGCTGTTTATTACTTTCAGTGCCTTGTCTATTAAATACTGATGTAGCATTGGAATTCCGCTTCAACTCTGTGTGCATGGAGTTCACACGTTCTCCTGTGTATTACGGGTTTCCTCCCATATTCCACGGACATCCTAATTGGCATCTCTAAATTGCCCAAAGTGTGTGAACGTGTCCTTTGATGGACAAGCATCCCGTCCAGAGTGCATCTCAGTCTTGTGCCCTGTGATGCCCCAAGAAACCCCTCCATGACCCCGAGCAGGATAATGTACATGGTTTATAAAAATGAATGGATGCTGATGTAGTGTCACCCAAACAGCATATTCTAAAACATAAACTTCTCAAAGTGTGTAAGTATAAAATATGAAGGACAAATCTAACAGACCTGTTTTGATATAAGGTGATTTTAGAATCAGCATTGGTTGCATATGCAAAGTATTTTAATGGCATGTATTTACCTGCAAAATAAATTGCATCTAATATTTAAAAAATAAACATTTAAAATTTTTTGTGTGAATTGCTGGAATATGGTATATAACCTACTATTTTGGCCTACTATAGACCAGTATGACGATATTACCCACTTAAAATCTCAGGTGTCAGTGATTTTAAACAGAACATACATATAGTGTGTGACGTACGCTTTTAAAAAAATTTATAAACTTCACAAATTCAACTTTTAAAAAATTCTTGTGTAACTTTTATTCCGAACAAACATAGATACAGCAGCAAATAGTTTATTTCCAGAAACTGTTATAAAAGACCGCACACCGAAACTCAAATACTTCGTACGCTGTTTGAGTCAGTGGATTTTGGTGAAACCAGACAGATAACGAAGGCATCAGTTAACCAAAGATCTGACCATTTGCAGGCCGTTTAAAGGGATGTACATATTTACATTTATTAGCTGAGAAGTAATTGTGAGTAATAATTAGCCCACTTGTCCGTGGGACTAGACTACCCAATGGTAGTTTAACACTATGAGCGTTTTGTGAGGCTGGTTTAACGTAACTGTTACATTATCAACAGTCACCTAACAGCAATTACTTTAACGGTAAAATTCACGAGCGTCAAGTTATTATGCAACAGTGCGTAACAATTTCCACATGACAGCAGCACATCTGTGATAATACACATTAAAAGTGAAAACGTCAAATACGTCTGTACACCTTCATCGATCAGTGCTAAATGTGTTTATATCTGCTACCGATGCGCATCGTCACATTAAAATACGCATTATAATGAAGCACGTGTCGGTGATTTCTGAAAAATGTTTGCAATTAGATGGGCATTTTACGATCCTTTAGTGTTGCGTTCGCGATTCCGTTGGTAGAGTAAATTCCCAGTCTTTCCCCTAAACTCCCTTCCTAAAAGACCATAGAGATTTGGGTTTAAACAGCCATCGGCATGGGCTAAACATACCGTAACAGGGAAATCGTGTCATGAACCTTGTAATAGGTTTCAATCCCCATAAACAGCACTGAATTTAACCAACACACCCCAGAGTGTAATGGCATGGTTTGGCATCCAGCATATGAAAAATGAAAGGACTACAACAGTGACGGATTCTGTGACCTGAGACCGGCTATAGTGACTATGCTTCATGTCTCACTGGGGTGCAAACCAGCAGCAGGTAGCAAACTGAGACTATTAACATCGGCATGAGTATTTTCTGAATGTGGTCGCCCGCTTGCCAGTACTGTCCAGCGAGAAATATGATCAAGCACAGGTTTTCTCCTGCCACATCTGTCACAGCGGCTTTGTCTGCTCCGCATCTTCAAGGCTGGAGCCACAGCCCAGCAGCGGCTGATGCTCATGGCGGTGAGAAAGAACACGCTGGCATGCATGTTCATCACGGTCACCGAAAGAATGATCTTACACATCGCGTCCCCAAATGGCCAGCAGAAATCAAGGCAGAGTTAAAACGAACTGGAAACCAGTGACAGCCAGGTTTATGGTCAACTTCTTTCTTTTTTTGTTTCACTGTAACAATGACAAGCAAGTTGCCCACTGGACCCACAACACAAACGATGGAGTTACTGTAGAACGGAGATGATAGCCCTGATTACCCATCAGTAACCACACCAATGTCTTCCAGGTCGCTCTGTGTGCCAGTGAATGGCAGTACTGTGGTCGAGAAGATGAAACACTTTCTGTTCACTTGGTCGCAGTTTTCATAGCAGCCAAGGCATTAATTTCCACACACATCGACAAACTGTTTTTCCCTCAAGAACATGTCGGCCCATGTTTCAATAATGCACATTTGTTATGAAAACGTGTATTTGCGGTCTTGACCACATGAACCACTCGTGGCCAGCCTACCCCATAAAACACGGACTGGTAAAGCTCTCGGATGTCCAACCTCGACAATACTATGCATCGATTTCATTAGTATCGGAAATAAAGCGGAAACTATCCTGCACTTCAGTGTCTCCAGATCAGTCACACCGTTAATCTCACTGTTTGAATTCCCCACTTGGGAACATTCTTTAACATTCTTGCCAAATGTGTTTGGCTTTTTATATTTAGATTTTCAAGTTGTTTTCTCCCGAAATTCAAAGTCATGCAACTTCAAAGAGGGGCAAATAGGGGCAGCAGGTTTTGTTTCAAATTGCTTTCAAAATCAGATTCAAAATAGGATTCAAATTATTTTAAAAAAATAAATAAAAAATTGGGAAACGATAGACGTTTCAGAAAAGGTCTTGTGTGTATATGAAAGATAAATGACTAAAATGTCAGTGAACTATTCTTTCATGTCAAAGTTTATCTAGATAAACGCACGGCATATTCATGAAAATGACGTAGGCCTACACATTTATAAAGGTACCTTATAGTCATTCATCTCTGCACCCGTTAAACATTGATATTTTACAGTCTACGGCAGTGATCGGTAAAGCTCATTGTTTAATCTGTTATATATTGCCATTTCAACTAGGGTAGATCTTGCTCAGATATGAATTTATAAAACTTCCAAAGAGCATTACAGTCTGCTTTAGTTCCGTACCGCCACCTACTGCTTCTGTGTGTATGGTGCAGTGATTTAAAGGATTTAAATATGTCAGTCTTAAGGTCTCAAAATTAAAAAGAAAACAAAATTAATGAATCTTTGTTTACAACGCAGCTTCTCACTCTGCTTGAAGGTCATGTAATTGCATAGGTAAAACATAAACAAAATAAACACGTGGTAAAACACTATTTAAAAACCTGTTCCCCCCCCGGTGAGGTATGATTCATTATTGTAATATGCCTGCAGAGAGATGGCCTGTTCATAATGTGACAAGGTGGCATTACACTTGGCAGCTCTAGAGATAGGATCTGTGTGTATCTCACTTGCAGCCATTGGCGATAGACTTAAATGCTGAGATATGTTGCAGATACCTAGGGCTCAGGAGTGACACACCTGACCTTCAGCATAGATCAGAACTCCAATCTCAGCATGCAGTTGCCAGTCACACGCTGCAGCCCATGAACATTTTCATCTTTGATATTGCTTTAAGACAACAGAGATTAATTTTGGTAACTTTTTCCCCTTAAATGATGGAGGGCTAAACAACTCGTTAGGTGTATACAGGCCTTCAGCAGATCCATGGTGAATGGCCTTCTGATATCTCTAACCAGCTTTACCTGGCTAATTTTGGAATCAAAAAAGGGAATCTTCCCCCAATGCTGCTGTTTCGAATGGTCTGCACCTGGGCAAATCATGGCATCAGTGCCCAACACTATACATCTACCAAGCATTAAATGTTATAAGAAGTTCTTCAAATTTGTGAATACTTACCATGGTTAACATCTCCACTTCCGATACCGTGTGACACCAGCCAATGCTATAAAGATGTGCTAAAAAGGTCTCAGAATTTGAAAGGTGACATGAAACAAGTCACTCATCTTTAAAATACTCCTATATTTTCTTCTCCCAGGCTATAAGGACTGACCACGTTATCCTGTGCAACAGCAATGCCGCAGTAAAAAGTGGACTGGTGTAGGATAGCGACGTCATTTATTTACAAAAACAGGCAATATACTTGTTTGGTATTAGGGACATAGATTTGAATGTGACAGTGATACTCATTTCCTTAGAATTCCCAACTCCAAACACAAAACAATGCCAATTTTTCCAGACTGAGCACGCAAAAACACATTTAGCAAACACGTACACATATTTTGGCCAAAAACATAAGGTGTCTTGATGGTTGACCAATGGTAAAATAAAGACATAAAAATGTAAAGTTAGCTGAATGCGTTTTATTACATCTAAACTTCTCTACATAAACAGGTAACATTCAATAGGTAAACAATTTCTTCCAATGAATGTAATAAATATTTTTTTCCACTTGGTATTTTATACAAACTGACATTGGTCTACTGTACATCTTTTTTTCCCCACCTTCTCCTTTTAAAAAGCCATTTTTCTTGTCTAACATCCCATAAGGAAACGGTAATGGTGAATTTAAGGCAGTGAGCACAAATGTTAGCAAATTGGACTCGTGAGCATTGTCTGCAATTCGGACTAAATCTTACGTCGTCTTAGTGGTGTTCTTGTTTGGAAAAAACATATATAAATTAATTTCTATTGTTCTGGATGCCACACAAAAAATGAGAATAAATATTACTGGAACAGCAAGGGACTTCTGTGCATGATTGCCAGTTATCCCAATTATTACACAAAAAAAAAGCCTACATTTTCCCTTTATCAGTCTAAGAGGCCACAATCAACAGCATTAAAACGTAATAAATTTGAAGGATTACTTCTGCTGTTAACTTGACACGGTTTAGAAACATGTCTCTGGTAGCTAAAGGTGGACCAGTTCTCTTTTGTAAGGTCTGGGTACTGGGCTGACTCCCAATACCCTTAAAAGTGCAACACCACAAACACTGTGGAAACTGCCAGGTAAGACAGCGGGTCCAGCTGGGCAGGGCTGCTTTTGTCCGTGGCGATAGCAGGGCTCCTGGGGTTAAGATTAGCGATGGGGCCGGCCTTTACTTCATCCAGCCCTCATAACATGTGCTTAAGCAGGACAACATAAGCACACATCATAAAGGTAATGCACAATTAACTGTGAATCGTCAAGGGAAACTGCCTTTTTTTTTTTTTTGGGAAACATGGTCACAACAGCAAATCAGGTTATTCGCAGCTAAAAGTTTTTTTTTTTAATTTTTTTTTTTTTTTTTAAAAAGTTTAAGATTGAATGACTGCTCTCGTGAGCTTTGAAGGAACCTGTACCTGCAGCAGATGTCTGTAATGGAAAGCAGGTTTGTGATAAGGCTCATCTGCGTGTGGATGCTAGCACACATCTTTCTCTTTCCCAGATCACACATATTTATGTTGAAACAAGCAATAACTCAGATGCAGCTGCAAGACTAACTCCCACATATTACATATATTATTTCTGCATGAGTGAAACATTAAAAAGAAAAAAAGATGCTTGTTTTAATATATAACAGGTGACTAACCAAATATCTCCTTAAATAGAACTGTATAAACAAAAAAGCAGGCGTGTAACTAATACAAAGGAAATCAATCAAATGTAAAAAAAAAAAAATAAAAAAAAATTACATTACACAATAAATAACAATACTGATCATATTTTATAGATGGGAAAATGTAAAATAAGAACCAAATGAAATCATGGAGAGAGGCTCGCTCTCCACTGAATGCGATCAGGCAGGAAAGCTGAGCAGTAGCAGATTTACCTGGTTAAGACCTGCACGATCCGGGACGTTACGTTCAGAGGATGAATTGAAAGGCCGTCACAGATTATTTCCATAGTCAGGAATCTAATTAGGGGCAGAGATCTACACGATGCCTTTTTCAGATATTGACAGAGTACAGTTTACCCAAGACCTCTGCAACAGATTTTACAGGGCTGGACTGGAAATGAGGGGGAAAAAAGACGACACCCCACTTTACCTGGACCTATATATGTGGTTTAATAACATAACCCCAATTAGTTTCACTGACACTACAACGCAAATGCAGGCTTTTCATCCGAGATAGTATCATAAGTTCAATCACTTCTCTAAAAAGAGACTATGCTGGGCTGGATAACAATGGTTTGACTGTAATGATAAGAAATACTTTTGAGAGGCTGAGGTGACAGCTAGTCTTCCTGCGGTTCAGGGAACCACAGTATGAATACCGTCCATTCCCCTTTGCAAAAGGTTTTACAGACGGACTAATAAATGTCTTGGGTAATAAAAAATGTTATGCGAGTAACCCAAACATCACTTTCACCTATAGAAATGCACTGTTCTTCCATAAAGAGGTTCAACGAAGGTGCTTGGGTGTGAAAGCATCAGGCAACAATAGCTGCCACCAGTTACAGGCAGGGAAGTCGGGTGTCAGCGGACAGCTATCTGCGATGTTCTGGGCTTATCTAGAACAATGAGCATGCATGCATTTCCCCATGGAGAACAACAGTCAGTGTGAGGAGCACGCAAACTCAGACCCCCTGTCTCTCCTGGAATTCCATTCTAACCCTAACCCTTGGCTTTCACTCACAGAGCTACGGCAATGTCCAGATCCAAGGGGTCTTCAGGTGCACCCTGCATCCTCTCAGTTATACCTGTCAGCGATTAATATTACTGAAAGCACCATGCCAGGAAAATTACTCTCACCAAGCACCACTCAGTAACTTTACTGGCTGCAGTAAGTCAACTGGGGGGATTGTTTGAAAACAATACAACAGACATTAGACTGACTACCCTTATTGTGTACTACACCACAATAGACAGCTACCATCCAGTGTCAGTCAGCAGAGGGGGTCCAAACTTTCCTATCAATGCAGTGCTTCTCACAGCCAAGACTTCCTCACAATCCCAGAGGGACTGAGCATCGCGTTTAAACCAGATATCCTGTGGAGCACATCCACCCAGCATGAACAGATCTTACCCATGACATGATGCTTCAGATGCCACCCCCCCCACCCACCCCCCTACGCTTGTACCTGAAACACACTGCAAACCATGGCAGTGAACGGGACTTGTTTTCTACATTCTCTCGTCCTATCGACCACTGTGTCGGCTGATGTCACCAAAGCGAGCTGGACACCGCACCCCCACTCTTCTTCTGTGAGTTTGTTTTTGGCATCGTGCAAATAGAAACAAGGGGGCTGGAGGGGGGCATAACAATACTACACCTATCAACTTTAAACAACTTCAAATCGCAGTCCACTCGCTTAACCTCAAACTAAGGTGATGAAGATTTCAGATTTCTCGTTAAACAAGTCAAGGGATCAAACGAGCACAAGGTGTTGGACCAGAAATGTTTTGCACAGAGGCCCAGCTGGTTTGAAACACAGACAAGTCAGCCTTCAGCCATTGACACACTCCCCATAGCTACACGCCGAAAAGGCGTAGGGAATGCTTTTAAACAGTTCATATCTTACATCATTTAAACGCATTATAAAATATGAATAATAAACACGTCTGTCAACCACTGAGTTATGATTCTCTCAGAGAAAACATTTCTACGATGATTTCAAATCAAAGAGTGATTGGCCTAACATAACAATACCACTGAAGTGAATAATGCCATTGTGTGGAGCAATAAAATAAAACAAAAATACAAAAGCTATAAGGAGGACAACAAATGTATAGCTGTGAAAAAATCTTCAGTATCCACGGAAAAATATCAACTGAAGTCACTCACTTGACAGGCAAAGTCCTAAGTTTATATACAAAAGTAAAACTGAAAATATATTTTGTTCTCTGTACACAGCATCATTCCTTTCTGTTTTTTTTTTTTTTTTTAAAAAAGACCTTACTTCTTTTAATCTTCTTTGTTTCAACTGAGTCTGAGTTTGTTTTGTGGGGGCGGGGTGAGGCGGGAGGGACGGCACTCCAGCTGTCAGTCTAGCGAGATGACATCGGGAATGGAGCCGTAGATGGCTGCTGCGGCGTTTGCTGCGTCGCTGCCAGCCCTCGGGGCCCCCGGGAGGGCGTGGCCGTCCCGGAGGCTGCTAGAAGAGACCAGGCTGCTGCTGCTGCCGCTACTGCTACCACCATTAGCCGGGGCCAGGGCACTGCTGGCCGGCGTACCCGGCTGCTCCAGGAAAACCTGGGAGGAGCCGTAGGGCAGGAAGCGGCTGAGGAGGAGGTCGTGGTCGTCCGAGGCGGAGGCAGCTGCGGCAGCTGCCATCACCATGCTGTAATGCTAGGGAGAGCAGAGAGGGAGGGGAACATTACACAGGCTCCAAGTTGACTAGGGTGGGGGGGGACTCAAAGCATGGGGCTGATCTTACCGTCACTTGGGCCAATCCATCTCATTTTCCAGCCCCATGAAATTGCTAATGACACCCAGCTGGTTCTTGTTTGCAGAACTGATGAGAGACCACTTATAACCAGCTGGGCTGTGAGCAGAGAGGAGAGGGAGGACAACCGAGCCTCCTCTAGACAGACCGCAGCAGTGGGGGACTACCCTTGTTTTTTAGACCGCTGTTTTGTTTTCCTTATATCTTAAGGCCCCATGCTGTCTGAGCTCTGTAAATCGTGACTCCTGGTGCTCCTACCTATACCAATATGACAGATTACTCCTCTCCAAGCTCCTGCAGGCCAAAGTGGCCTTTGAAATCAAAAGCCAAGAAACAGCACCACTCTGCCCATTCGATCGGGGGGGGGGCTTTACAGTGGGTAGCACAGGAGCTACAGAAATGGACCTAAAGTCAAGGGACCTTAAGGTACTTAAGCTAAATTACTGCCATGAAAAATCCAGCAGTGTAAACAAGCAAAAATTTCTAACAGTTCTGGGTAAACATGTCAAGCAGTTCACTGTAAAAGTTAAGAACAAAAATCTGACATCACCAGATACCGTAATTAATCTTGGTTTCCGCGATATGATTTTATGGATTGGGTATTTTTCATTATTTGTATTTCAAAAGCTATTCAGTATGTAATTTAAGAAGCCAAATCAAACACAAACATAGAATTCTACTGTACAACAGAATTTTTATCAAAAAGCTTGTATTTCATCACTGGGACTGAAACATGGGCCTTTTTTTTTCCTTCTTAAAACACTTCCACCATAACAGAAATTGCTCCTCGGGGAAAGATGTACCTGGTGATTATCACCTTGTAGAAAGGAGAAGAAATTCAGATCTACGGGGGGGGAAGGAAAAAAAAAAAAATTGTTAGCAGCCTTGTCAGCTTAAATAAAATTACAGGCATGTGAAGAACAAGTTATGCTTAATGCAGAGCGTCAATAATCACACACGAGAGCAGGCTGAGGCCCTTACCTGACAGCTCATTGGGTGCGTGGTAGTAGTGGCGGTAGTCCTGGATGGGATGCAGCGGCGGAGGTGGTGGGATATAGCTCGTGTCGACGGGGGGCATGCTGGGGGTCCGGGTTACTGGGGACGCCTGGGTGTGGAGGTTCAGCACGCTGTGGCACAGACACACGGAGAGAGCAGTGAAGGCAGGCATGTGCAAATTCACACCCCGGACACCAAACGGGTCCAGCAAGTGCGGAGGACTATAAGAGCGACGCACCCCTTGTTGACGGGTGGCGAAGCAGGGGACAGGGAAGGGCAGGTTCGCTTGGCCGGCGGCTCCTCCTCCTCCTCGTCCTCTGAGGAGCTGTCCAGCGTCAGGTCGATGACCTCCACCTTCTTGCTGCCACCGCCACCTCCACCGTGGGACGAGCTGTTTCTGTGCTCAGACACTGCTGTCCGACACGCGCCTGTGGCAGGGAAGCCCAAGTGAAAGCTGGATCGCTGTGTGGAGCTGGGCACTCGCACATGGAGCACAGAGCGAGTGAAGGACCCTCCACACATTCCTTTTCTTGAAACTATTTCTTCAAACATCACGCCAACTGCTAAACACTAATGACAAATAAGGCGTGTGATTTAACTGGGCAGCTTCGATGTTCAGCATTAGCAAGATATTTTTGGGTGTGGATCCAAGTATGGGTTAGATGGGCAACGACCCAGGGAAGCGGCATGGGAGGCCCCCGATCACACAAACTTCCCGCCATCTCCAGAGGGTGCCAAGTAAGTCAGAACCGCCACTGGATATATATTTTTTTTAAACAGTTTTTTTGACAGCAGAGTGTGAACACATTTGCACTCCCGTCTCTGTGAAACAGAACAGGTCCTCCAGGAGCGTGTGCCGAGCAGTGACCTACCTTCCAGTCCGTTGTATGAGGCTGCCACCTCTTGCACTTCCTTCTTCGACCTCATGGGGGCCCAGCTGCCGTCCTCTTTGAACTGGATCTCGTCACAGTCCACGCAGCTGTTCAGTATCTCCATGAACAACCTGATCAAGCCGCAACACACAGGATGACCTCGCTAGTGAGCCACACTGCCTACCCATGCTTTACTGCACTCCGGGAAAATGGGGAAAAAAAAAAAAAACCACAGCAAAGAGGGGACGAGTCGCCAGCGCTCACCCGTCGATGATGAGGTGCTCGTAGGGGGCTTTCTTGTCACAGACGGGACAGACCCAGGTGGGCTTCTTCTCGTTCATCTGGATGTAGAGTGTGGCGTCGAAACACTGCAGGTGCGAGCAGGTGATGGCCCTGCAGGGGATCATCAGCCGCATCTTCCCCAGCTGCGCAGACAGGAGGCGGGAGAGTCACACTGCACGCATTTACACAGAGCGGCGGCTGCTAACGAAATTCTGAGCAGGATGAGAAATTAGTAAGCGGCATTATTAAGATTACATCTGGCTGTTCAGCATTACTGTTGTCATTCATGTTACAGACGTGATCTGCATGACAAGTCTTATGTCACTCGAACAGCTAACCTGCATTCTTCATATTTCTCAGTAAGCTCCCATGTAGTCTGGTGTCTTGTGCTTTAACAACGCCCAAAAAAATACATTTATTACACATCCAAAAAAAAAAAAACCAGTAAAGCTATACACCGCCACCAAAACACTGTGTTCCAGAAAAGGAGCAGCTGTTCCTGTCACTGTCTAAAGGTGCCCGAACTCTCTGCCCCTCGCATTTAGAGAAAGTTCAAAGGAAACAAGGCAAATCCTGAAACAGAGGATTGAGCACTTGGAATGCCAGTGAAAAGGGTTGCCATAGCAACCACAAGGCCTGGGAGCCCCCCGAGGGCCAGACGCTGAGCAAACAGCCCAACACTGCTGTTTACACAAGTGTGAAAACAGGAAGTGTGGTGTAAGCCGCCTCCTGGCTACATACCACGTGGCTGTGGCACTAAACCCCACCTGTGGACACATAAACCACCCCCCTACCCCGGCCTAAGCCCCCGGCTCTGAAGACCTGCTCCGATATGATCTACAGCCTCAGGGGAGCATGAGGAGAGGCCTTCTCCGTGGCCTGACTGACACTGCCTTCCCTCCCTCTCAGCACCCTTGACACATGATGCTGAGCGTCCTTCCTACATGCCTCCACCCGGGTGGGATGAGGATACAGCAAGCCCACCTGCACCCACTTTCACACATCTAGTTCCTCGCGACAAACGGTGATCAAGTCAAACAGTCACTACATACAGATATGGAAGCAGAACTACAGACTCCGTGACAATGCAGAAGTAGCAATGGGACAAATGCGGCTTCAAAACCTGTGCCAGGTGGGAGTATCCCAAACTCATTGCTGGTATCACTATCAACAGCACTGATTGGTAGATTGAAATATTCCCACCCACCATGGATATTGAAGCCTCATTTGTCCCAACACCAGGCAGAGGAAGTCCACAGGATAAATCACCAAAACTCATAAGTGTGTCAGCAGAAAACAAAGCCACACAGCTTCACCTGCAGCCATAAAGGGCCCTATAAGTATAACTAACAACACAACTGCCTTTGTTATAGAAAACCCCGCTAAGATTCTTTGTGTTTCTACAGGCAAGATTTTCATGTGACATCTACCTCCCTGCCTGTTGAGTCATACATGATCACAGCGTATCTGCCTAGTGTCCAGTTGTGCTTAAGCAGTAAAGGTGTACCACTAAGAGGAGAGGTCTCTCTGTGTGTGTGTGTGTGTGTGTGTGTGTGTGTGTGTGTGTGTGTGTGTGTGCGCAAGCAGAGAGACCGGGTCAGGGGTGCAGAGGGCAGCTGGGCTCACACACCGGGCACAGCAGGGAGACACGGAGGCTGGTGGTGGCGATTTCGCTGTCAGGGTCCGCTGTCAGTTTCTCCTTGACTGCAGACAGGGGGAAGATCATTTGAGACCACCTCCTCAAGCCCCACCCACTGCCACCACTCTGAGCAGTGCTTTACTTGATGGTGCCTACTGTACCAAAATCACTTGTAATACTTGAGATGCACCCAAACACAGGCATCAGTAATCAACCAGTTACCAGTAAATCACTGTGTGTTAAGCTGTAAAAGGTCATGTGTGTGAACAAGACAGAGGGGCTTTTAAGATTTCTATCTAGAAGAGATCCCTAGAGATCTCCTCTTGGGATCTAGAGGAGGCATTTGTTAAATGAAAGTGAACAATTTCACAAGATTAAGAATCACATTCCAGCAGGCACAACCATTTTCTGTTTACTTCCCTATGCTATGGCAGTCTGATCACACTAAGCCCCGCCTACACAAATGCATCAGGGCCGACAGTGCCACTGCTTTGGATGGTCCGGCAGAGCCCGGCATGGAGTGGGCCGACACCCCCGCCTTCTCACTGCTTCCTCTGGAAACCGAAGTGGACGAACAGTACCAAAGTCTACCTCCCACCCCTCAGTATGGTGCTATGGCCTACGCGCCTGGAGAGGAAAAACCGCCCCACTGAACCCGCCTCCTGCCCCTCCCCCACTTACTGAGCGCTCTGGAGTGGTCGGGGTTCCGGATTCCTTTGGCACGCAGCCTCTGCAGAAGAACTGTAGAGGACTGTTGTTTCACCAGGTACACGGCCATGGAGTAGCTCTGAGGATCACACACACACCCACACACTTCAGTGCAGTTGCACCTGCATAGGCACAGACTGAAGGCGATTTCCTAGCTCTCCAGGTGAATGATAGCTCCTTGTGTGTCATATGCTGTGTGGGAATAGCGGTTTTTGACTCATGCTTCGCCCATGTCTCAGAGCCTTTGCTGACTTTAAACCCTTGAACTACAGCTCGCTGCAGGCAAGAACTGCATAAGTCTGTCTGACTGGCTTTTGACATGCAGGAACCACAATGTCTAATTTCATGGCACAAAAGTATGCCCAGGCCTCGGTTCAGACGTGTAATGGCACCAAAAGGCACATTTTCCAAGCTGCTAAGACGTCACATGATACATGAGCTGGCAGGTGTTTTGACAGCGTGAGGCAGCCGGATGTTTGTCTTAGATCTACATGGAGAGGAGACCCTTTACAGCGCCCGCGTGCAGACAGCATGCGAGGAGGCAAGGGGTTCAGTATGAAAAGGGGGTCTGATGCCCAGTCTCCCATTACTCAGATTTTAATCAGTGTCATCTTAACCGATTATTAAACTCCGGGAAACAGCCAAAGCCTCAGGCCAGACCTCAAGATGTGATGCCTGCAGAGACGTGAACCCGTACCCTTCCGATCTCAGAGGTCCATGACACCACGATGGTGTTCGGCACCGTCGTTGACAACCTGACCAGTGAGGTAATGTTGATGGGCCGGCTAGGTCGCTTTGGCTCAACGCCGTTTTTGGTTGGAGGAAGATACCCCTGGCGGAGAGAAGAAACATCAGGAACATGCAGAGATGAAGCTGGCTAGAAAGCAGGTGAATGGACCTCTGTTTGGCCATTTTGTCATCACATAACTATAAAAGTACAACAAAATGGCTTCCACTATGTGTAGCTTTTAAGCAAACTATAACAGTTTATAAAAAAAAACTATTTAGAAGTGTTTCTCCAATTTCCCGGACAGCTGGCGATAAGGTTGGTCTGAGTGCAGTGGTACCCATTTGGCTGGCCGTGCCGTGCCGTGCCATACCACTCACCGGGAGGCTACAGGGCTTCCCGTTCACTTTCACGCACAGGTTTGGAGGAAAGTGGTCTTCCTGAGGACAGCTCGTCTCTGATAAACAAAACCTGCAGGGTGGAGGGCGGGATGATAGACCTTATTATTCAGACCTCCAAAAAAAGTGGATGTACAAGCAATCAAAGTCACTGAAAACACAGGGCTGATCCAAGGCCTCAAACGATGAACTGTGCCATGATTTACTGAGTTACTTAGACTCTCATTTAGAAACGACTCGGAGATCTCAGAAGAACGAGATTCCGAAAAGGGCATGTGCATGAAATTAAGATGAGATCTCAGAATGTCAAAGCTGGGGGTCGTCAAAACACTTCATGAGAAGAACGATGAGATCTGCGGGTATCTGAGGAATGATGTACACTCCCCACAGAACTGCTGAGATGGGGGCGCTGTGAACGTACCTCAGCTGGACCTGAACAGTGAAGTCGCACTTGGTCCCAGAGATGTCCCTGAATGAAGGATGACAAACAACTAAGGTAGAGGCAGGTCTGGAACCCCCCACAGGTGAGGCTTGACCCAGCTTTGGGACAATAGTGGCATTTAACGCACCCCGATTTTCCCGTGAGAGCGGCAGACTTACATTGAGCTGCTGATCTGCTGCACCTGCTGGGGTGTTAGGGCAAACGCAAAGCACGTTTCTTGAAATCGCTGGCTGTTATCTGAGGCTGGGGGGAGGGAGAAAAAATATCCATGGTTACATGAATAACAAGAGTTCGAGGAGAGAAAAAAAAAAACAAAAAAACAAGGAATTCTGACTAAAGCGATTTGAATAAATAAATAGTTCAGCTTTCCTTGAGGCATACTATCCGCTCAGTCATTCACCACTTTCTAAACCTTTAAGAAATCCACAGCAGCCAGGGATTCAGGCGGGTTGGGACTTGTCATCTGCCTAACAGGCCCTAATCCCAGCATCAGCCACCTGTGGAGAGGGGCTAGACACCCCCCAGGCCCCTTACCACTGCAAGGAACTTTATATAGAAGAGAGCCTTAACTATGTGTACATCTGAACAGCTCAACCGAAGGTGACAGGAATGCCCGTATTAGCCTGTGTGAAGGAGAAGCGAGGTCAACGACTGTGGCGGCGGCATTCACTATGCCATTGCTATTGGGACTCTACTTGTTCTGTTGTGCTTGGCTTCGTGTACAGAAAAGTAGGTCATTTCTCTGTTAAAAGCCCCTTCATTTTATGGTCAGAGGCTCTCTGCTCCTTCCTGTTCAGGGCAGAACTGCAGGACATGGAAATTCTGCAGGACACGGAGACTGCAGGGCAGAGACGACACTGATTTTCAGTGCACGTGGATGGGTTTTGTCCCCCCCCCCCCTCAGTCCAGGCTCCCAGATGCTCATTTGAATGGCCAACTTGTTTGTGTGTGACTCAGAGGGAGTCGTGACAACTGAACGCAGGCCTAGCCACAGGTGGACTGGGCTTCCCGTCAGAGCTGCGTCTGCTGCACACGTGGAAGATGACTCCGTCGGATGGCGTGAGAGATCTGACCCTCGACTTGCGGGTGAGAATCACCTGCATGGTTATGTAAATGCCGATACTCTGTAGACATGCCATCAGTGTTTTGCCTTCTGGCTGGAGGCAAAACCTTAGGCATCCCATAATGTTCCAGGATTAGACAAGCCAGCCATTTTAAACAAGGACCTCTCTCCAAAGATGGCCAAACTGCACCAGGACATTCCTCCTCACCTCAGAGCAGCTGCGATAGAATTTGGCAGCAAGGGCGCGCGCACGCATGCACGCCAGTGACATCAAACACACAGCGCCCGCCCACTCATGCCCACCCCTCCCTCACTGTGGTCTGTGTGTATTAAGCAGGGTTCAGTGGAGAGAAGAGCACACTGAAGAATTAGCCTTGTTCTAATCCCTGCTGTGCAGGATTCTCTCCTGCCTCCCTGGCACCAGGTCTAAATATAGCAACAAGCTTTACAGACAGGAGTCGTTTCCACAACCGGCTGCACAGGGCATTTAAGAAGGTGTGCACCGCTGGATGGCAGTCCAAACGTGGTCTCTCACTTCTCTTCTGACCACACCCCCGCCTGCCCATTGGTAGATTCAGCTGTGGGGCGGGCCAAGAGAATCAAATCAAGCAGAAGGAACGTGCAGACGATATCACCGTGGGCCCACGTGTAAGAGCATGGCAGCTGGAGCTCGTTAGCAAAGCAGCCATCTCTGGGTGAAACGAGAGCACGGCGACTTGAGGGGAAGTGAGAAGATGCCCCCCAAAAACCATTTTAAAAAAAAAAAAAAAAACCAAAAGCATAATGACACTTGAAATGCCACGAGGCACAACTGGGCGATGGCACAAATGCTCAAGTGTTGAGATAAACAAATGAATTTCATGTTTGCGACAAAACGTCTGTCCAGCTGTTTAATTAATTTTCCAGAAAGCTAATTAATCCATAAAACGTTTATGGACCAAGACAAACGTGGTCCTACCAAACAGTGAGGTCACTCAGAACCTGGTGCTTATTTGAGGTGTTGAAAATCCAAGGTGCCTGCCTGAGGCCCGCTTACGTGTCAGGTCACTCTGGACTGCCTGTAACACGGCTATGGAGGAGCCGTGTTTTACCCATCCCCACGAAAAGGGGAGCACAGAGACTGAGAAAGACGAAGGAGTCACACCTTGTGAGAATCAGGCCCATGAGCCAGACCGTATGGTCAGAGTGATCCCAACCAGCCATCCACCCGATTTGCAGGATGCCTGTGTGGTTAAACCTATGGTGTATCCCCAAGGTCCAAAAAGCTCATGGCAGACCTTCGGGGACAGATACAGGTTGAACTAGGATGTCAGGTGTACAGTAAGAGACTTAAGTGATTTACAAGGGAGAGGGTGGAACACGACTGAAAGACTGGGGGTGACTACTAGTGACTTCAGTTATCACCTCACAGACCAACACCTTTATTGCAGCATAACAGGAAACACTGCCAATAGTTTGTCCCTAGGACTCAACTGCAGACTTAAATATGTCCATCGTCTTTGTGTATTTATCTAGTCAATTATTGACATTGTACAATGAAGACAATGTACAGTGTGGGGAAAACGTCCCTGAAGAGACCAAGGTCATTCGTTACTAAACGAGCTCCCTGCTCAATCACCGAAACCCAGAGAAACAGAAATCGCTGAATTGGTTAAATTGATCATTTGCTTACAGTAGGGATTATAAGCTGACCCCCAATGACTACTATACTTCTCTGCTGTGAGGAAGCCAGATGACGGTGGCGCCATTAAAAGAATTCAAAGAGTCAAAAGAGAGGCGGGGGAGTCGAACACCTCTTCTGATTGGCTTGCTCTGCAGAGCTCACTTGGTCAGCTGACCACACTAAAGTCTGTGTAAAGATTTCATCTTTATGCATTTTACCATTTCCTCAGTGCTTAAGGTCACTTCACTGGCCAACTGTAAAAGCTTATGAATCCAATTCTGCTTTCCATCCTCATAATTTTGAGAACATTTTGTAAACAGTGCCATTCTAAATCTGCTTGCTTTCCTTTAGTGTGAAGCTCAGTTAAAAAGTAAAATATGTAGTGAATAAGGGAGGATATGGGATTAAATGCAAAACCTGCCAGCATTTGCGTTCCCCTGCAAGTAAAAAGATTGTTAAAAGGAGGCGAGAATTTTTTTAAGGGTATTAAGTGCAGTGGTAAAGTGAATAGACCGGTAAGCTGTATAAAAAATAAATAAATACAAAGCTTTAGTGTCCTTCCCCCAAGACTGGCTTTGCATATTCAAAAAGGGGAACTGCTGCTATAACTAACCAGAGCTCAAAACCCAAATAACTTCAGTAAAATATGAGCCCGTAGCAACATGTAGAAAGAAATAAATGGTTAAAAAGCAACAATAACAAAGGAAATGACCAAGAGCTGCATCTGAAACTTTTTCAGATAAGGCACTGAACCAAATGCATCTTAAGATGCTGCAAATGCAAGCTTCAAAATGTTGTCATCTCTCTGAACTCCACGATACCAAATCTTAAACTGGAGTGTAAAAGCTTGACATGGGTCAAAACAGCATTGATTGGTAGTTCAGGATAGTTCCACCCACCACAGGTTCTGAAGCCTTATTTGTCCCACCACTAGGTCTCGTTAGGGCACTTTAGGACAAAACCACAGCCAGTTCAGTGCAGCTTGAGAGCATAAAAGAAAACCCCATTTCATCTGGAGATACAGCAATGGATTGGGGAACATGAACATGGTCCAGGAGAAATGTATCCCTTGGTCTGTGCCTGATGGAGTGAAGCCTGCGGATGCGGATCACGATCCAGGAAATGCATCGTTTGCACAAGTAAATGAAAGTAGCTTATCCCTCTCAGGGGAGGTGTTTCACTGCTCTGCTGTTTACCTCAGTTGTCATGGATATGAGAACGTGAAATGAACGGTGACACCGTGTTGTAATCTTAAGTGGACGCACAGCATCCAAGCACCCAGAACACCGTGGGTCTCCCGCGGGTGTTAACAGCAAAACACAAGGGCGCCGAGGGATAGTACCAGGTGCTACTCCGCTCCCATAGGGCAGTACCCCAAGGAGAGTCAGAGTTCCTGATGGAGGAGTGCAGTGCATACTGAAGAAACAGGAACCCCCAACTGGCTACCATTAATCAACAGCCCATTGTTATCATTTAAGATAATGAAGGCTATCTCCACTGAGACGAGGACCATTCATCTCCCTCCAGTGTCATACTGTGCACATTTACGGGTTAAGTAGCCCCACTAGATGTTTTTTGAGGCCTGGTCAAATCAGGGTAACAGGAAATCGATGGACAGTCTGTGTGTGTGTGGGTGAGTGTGTGCGTGCGTGCGAGAACTGCTCATTTTATGGTGAAGAGCACATGGTTGAGGACCTCAGAGCCCAGGGCAGCACACCTGCGATGACATCAGCACACATCATCATCGATCTGCGAAAGCTGTTTGGAAGCAAGCCAAAGACATGAGACCAGGCCAGAAGCAGCAGGTTTTTCAGCACTGGGAGCCACGTTTAAAGCCACTGTGTGATCCTTCAGAGTGTAGATGGGCTCTCTGAGGAACAGGAGAAGCGTATGCCATCATCGCTGCACTTCACCTGACGGGACACACACGACAGCTGTCTGCCCGTTGCTTTAACTTGCAAATATGCAAGCAAAGGCTCATGGGGCCGGCTGTGCACCTCTGTTCATCAGGGCATTTTTAAAATGCGATGGAATCACATTCAACATTATAACTAGCAGCTACGCAGCTAAAAAGCATTCAGTATAACACTGAACAAACACGCAAAAGAAAATTACAGCTAAGAGACGACTCAAGCCCGTGGGTCAAGGCAACCTCAAGGCCAGAGACAGACATAGCCGGAAGATGAACTCTGGCACAAAATTTCGTGAGAAATATTACTTCTCAATGGAATTTTTAAGAGCAACCACAAACAATTTTCCAGCTGGAAACAGCATCCAAGAGGCAGGGTAAACAAGCAGGGTAAACTGTGACTAAGTGAACATTATCTGCTTAGGATCTAATCTCACACACACACACACACACACACACACACACACACACACACACACACACCAAAGACAGAAGTGAGAGGAAATGTACAACTAGAGATTTATGAAGGCCAGCGCTCATATCAGCCAAATATTATCTCCAATGGAACGCCTGCTCTTTGAACTATGAGACAAGTTACAAATACGCCATGCAGTCAGAATATTTCTATTGTTTGGCAGTGTTTGTACACTTACACTGTTTCACGCGAATGGAATTCAGCATTCTCCCTATTAGCATAGGTATTACATTTCAAACGTGACTGTTAAGCATACTTAAGATAGCTTGGCTGAACATGGTGAACTCATCCTTCTGCTGAGATATGTGTTTGCTATTAGCCACAATGTATTACTCTTATTAATTAACTTCCAAGAGACTTTCCACTGTGCGCATTTTAGGCCTGAAATTCAAACTGCAGTGCCATAAACTCGATTAAACAAACAACAATCATCTTTCCGTTGCGGTTAAAGGGCTAAACTAATCAAGCGGTCGGAGGTAAAATTTGAAATTGAGTTACACCAGTACCAGGAAAAAGGTGTTCTTTAAAGAAATTCCCCGGCGGTCCATGAGAATCGTCTGGAATGTTTGCCGAGAGCCTCACACATTACATCTGCAGGAGGCCTTTAAGGAATCAGCCAGAAAACCACCCGCCAGGCACAAGGAACTGCTGACAAAATAACGCGTCACCCGGGCATTTCGGGGGACTCCCCATCGGCAGGTGCTGATGTCAAAGCTTTGGTTTCCCACATTTCACATGAAAGCCTTCCTCTCTTCAGATGAATTTACCACAAACTCTTTAGCAGTGACAGAGTGAAGAAGCAGAGCCAGAGAGTGCCACAGATATACCAACAGGCGGAAATGTGGGAAAGAGAGACAGGTGAAATGACCGGCAGACAGACAAGTGTGGGGGGGGGGGAGAATAAAGGGAATGGCACAGAGGAAGAAAAAGAGGCAGTCACAAAAAGAAGGTAAGAGAACAAAGGAGGAAGTTCAGTGTGTGTGTGTGTGTGTGTGTGAGAGAGAGGCAGGCTCAGAGAGAGACAGAGGGGGAGAGAGTGAGAGGGGCAGGCTCAGAGACAGAGGGGGAGAGAGTGAGAGAGGCAGGCTCAGAGAGAGAGAGAGACAGAGGGGGAGAGAGTGAGAGAGGCAGGCTCAGAGAGAGAGAGACAGAGGGGGAGAGAGTGAGAGAGGCAGGCTGAGAGAGAGAGAGAGAGAGAGAGGGAGAGAGAGAGAGAGGGAGGCGGAGAGAGAGAGAGGGAGAGAGGGGGGGAGAGGCAGAGAGAGGGGGAGAGAGGGATGAAGGGAGAGAGAGAGACAGACAGACGCACAGACAGAGACGGGGGGAGGGAGAGAGAGACAGAGAGAGAGGGACCAAGTACGTCACCAAGCCCGGTCACTCCTTCGAGAGAGCGTTTGTTTTGGACTCGCTGTTTATGACGTAACTGATAGCTACTACAAGTATCGCGAGCGTTTCAGGTTCTTTCAAATGAATCTTGGTGGCGTTGGCTGGAGGTGTTGTACCAGTGTGGTTCTGTACACGTATATGAAATGCTGTTTTGATTCCATAATTATGACCTAAGTCAGAGATACACAACAGACTACTAAAACGATACCGAGAACTGCTGTTTTATAAAAGAAAATGCAAACGGCAACATTTTCAGAATGAATAATCTTTGTACACAGTTGATGCATTGTTGGGACAGCCGTATTTCTTTGACTATCGTAACTTATTGAATCGGTGTATAACAATTGCATGCCAACGATACTTTTAAAATTGCGGTAACAATGAGAATTTATGTGGCGACCATATTTGTTTTGAAAGTCTGCCCTGTATTGTATGAATTCTGCATAATTCACACACCAGCTCAGTGGGTGGAGGTATGCACATCACCGATGTTCTCAATAGAACTCAAACTGAAAAGAGAAGACACAAAACTCCGTAGACTGGTTTGGGTACTGTCACACAGGGGAATGACTGCCGCGTGCAATGTAAACTAGCTGTGATAAGCGAAGGACAGCTGAATGGGAGAGCTGACTTTTCGTAGGACACAGAAACTGTACTGTGAAACGTCATTATAAAGATAATTTTAATCCATTGTTAGGTAGCAAGACAACTGATAGGAGTTATCTACTGTGCTGGTTTTAGTTCTTGTGCATCTTCCAATCCACTAGGGGGAGCCCTAAGACGTGCCTCAATCTTGTGAAGCAGTCGACAGGGAACTTTGTGGAATGGGATCAAATGGAAAAAGTAGAGAAGTAAGGAGGAAAATGTCAATAGAAATGGGAAAAGACAGGAAAGGGGCTTATAATAAATATTAAAATTAAATGTTCATTATAAAATCCTCCCATCTTTCATAATTTCTTATCCAGTAAAAGATTTTAGCCTGTACTCACATATACACCCACACATATATCCTTTGGTGTGTTGGTGTTAAAATGGGTAGTGTAGCTGTGTTCTGATTCAAACACTCACTTAGAAAATTACTTAAAAAGGAAATTTGCCCTTGAAGTTGGGGTGATTTTGATAAGAATATTGATATCTTCCAAACACTCATCTTGGTTGGGGTCATAGACTATCCTACACACAAAACATTTTGTCATGCCATATATTCCTTGCCCCCCTTTTCTTCTCTCTGTACACCACATTCCTAAATCCAATCATCCAGTCACATGACTTTTCCTACCACTACTATGCTGACAACATGCAGCCCTACCTGTCCTTCCCTCTAAAGGATACCACAGTCTCAGCTTGAATTTCTTTGTGCCCTTCTGACATCACTGCCTGGATGAAGGATCATTACTTCCAGTTCAAAATTTTAAAGACAGAGCTTCTCGCCTTCCCAACCAACCCTATTGTTTACTATGGCATCATCGCATGACTTGGGTCTTCAACACTTCTCATCAAAGTCTGCCTAGAACCTAGGGGTAACAATCGATGACCAAGTAATTTCACTGACCACATTTCTGGTATCTCCTGTTCCTGCAGGTTTGCTCTCTACCCCATCAGGAAGATCGAGTCATATCTGTCTGATTATGCAATTCAGCTCCTTGTCCAGGGAGCTATCATTTCCCCCTCCGAGCTGCCCATCTATATCCAATCTGCTGACTCCCTGTCAACCTTCAAGAAAAGCTTCAAGACTCATCTCTTCCCAGAATTCCTGTAACCCATCCAATGACTCTCCTCTTCTGCTATGGACTCACTATCCAAGATCTTATTCCAAGGTCTTGTCTTTAATGTTTTCATGTTTGGATAGAATTACCTTCAATGTTGCCACAGCTCTTAATACAATGTTAAGCTGCCCTTGGTTGCTGGTCCTTCACTAGACACTCAGCCTAGGTGCACTTATGCCTTTAGGTAGCTCTTTAAATGCTGTATGTCTCTTTGGACAAAAGTGTATGGTAAATGAATAAAGTGAAAAAAGTCAACTTTACCTAACTGCGTGTGTTTAGAGTACAAGAGATAGCTTGGACAAAACAGGGAAAACATGCAAACACCACATACATGGCAAGGATGAGTTAACCCCCAACTCTGGAAGTATCAAGCAATAATAATAGCTAATTTTGATTTCAAATAAATGCTATGGGGTTTGCAAGGTCTCCCTGTGTTTGTGATTGGATCCCCCCCACCACAGTACAAAAACACATCTAGGTGAGTTGTATGTTTTGCATGTAACCCACAACAGACTAGCATCCCCATCTAGGATATTCCCCTGCCTTGTGCCCTATACGTCCCCTAACTTTGTATTGGATAAGTGTTATGGAGAATGGATATATATTTGGTCGCTGACAAAATTGATATGACATCGTATCAACCAAAGAAGATGGGCTGTCTGTCAAATTATGGAGTTAGTTTATGGGGAAATCTGAACACTGATGCCAGCACTTACACCTATGTAGTTGTATTTATGGCTAGCTACAGGAGTATTTGTATCATTTCTGTAGCTCGTTTGTAGATTCCACACAGCAAAAAGTTGTAGCCTTTCTGCTTTACTTTAATATTAAAATGCCTTGAAGACACATTAAGCTGACTGCAAATTTTTTTGTTCTGCCCACATAGCAGACCTCTTCCCGACAATTTATAGTTACTTCAGTGCAGATTAAACAATTTGCTTTCAGCTGTTTGAAGTTTATTTTTGTGAATGCTACATTTCTGCTAACATGTAGGTCAGCCCCTTTTTCTTATTCATAAGCAAATACCCCTTTACCCAGTTACACTTTTCTAATTTGTCCCTAGAAACAGGTCAAATAGCTCTTGAATATCAGGAAGCCATTTCTTTTTTGGAGTGTGTAGCTCAGTAGGTTAAGGATCAGTATTCAGAGGGTCATGGATTGAAATTGTGTGTCTGGGAAAGCAGTCATATAACAGCTGCGCCTTCGGGCCAAACTGCTCCAGGGATGCTGGTTGACCCTACTTTCTGACCCCAAAACTTTCCTTAATTGGACAAAAGGACTTTCTAAATAACTAATTTCCTTAAACCCAAGAAATACAGTTGAAATGTTTACATGCATTTGTTGTTTTAATACCATACATTACATTAACATATTGTCTACCCTTACACTGTGTTCATGCTGTCTAGTTCATGTGGTTTGTTAGTTAATTGGATTGGCTGCCGTAAAATTGTCTGTATAAAAGACCATTCCATTCATCAGCATCTTGGGCTTGTCAACCCTCATCATAATATTGAACACTGAGATGCTGCTCACTGCTGCCACCTACCCTCACTTATATGCAAGCATGTTGGGACTACTTCAATCAGATATTCTATATGGGTGTGTATACACATATATATTATAGTTTGTTTAGGCATGAACTTAAAAATGAAGTTTGAATACTGAAGGGGGGAGGGGGTATACTTCTGAGTTACAGAAATTAAAATGAACAATTTAAGACTTTTCAGGATTATTCTATTCTTTCACCAATATGGTTTGCGCAGGAATTGCCTCAGTTTTCCTTAGACTCAGACTGTGTTTGTGAGTCTCAGCACCCAGGGAATAACTTTGCTACAATTCAAGCTACCTTAAGTGATTACGTTTTAATTTGGGTTATTGCATTCAATGTCATGCTTTATATATAAAGCCCCAACTTGAGTACACAGAACAGTAAAAGTAAAAAACAACCTCAAATTATAACCTGATCTGGGCTTCTTTAAGTTCACTAAGTATAACTGCTACATTTGTAGTTTTTGTTTATCCTTTTAATTCCCTCACTTTCTTTTGAGCTTACCCAAGCATTTCCAAACCTTAACCCAGCTTTCAATAGGTGAAAGTAATGCTAGGCTTTAATATAGCATGTACTACTATTTACCTTCCGTTAACAGTCAGTGCAAACTGTGCTTCATACATCCAAGTGTACTAATGACCATAACAAAAATACTGCATGAGTATGAACAAATCTTGTGAGCCATGGCAATGCTTAAATAAAAACTTTATTTTTTTTTTTTTTAAAATAAATGCATTTTTGCAGTCAAAACAGCAGGTCATGCACTGCTGTTCTAGACATTGGAGGCAAAGTTTAAGCAGGAGACTGAAAGGCTAAGCTTGGCAATTGGTCTCAAACCCTAGACCTTAATAATGGCTGCCTTCATTTTGTATATTGGTTTAGTAAGAATACATACAAACTCTTAAGAATTCTTCATGGTAATACAAGTGTACTTCGAAACTGGATTGCTAAGACATGCATACAGTACAATTAAATTGAGGAAAACCGGTAGAAAGTAGTAAACTAAGCTCTTTCCAGCAGTCTCAAGAGCCTGAAAATCAGTGTTAAAATTATATTTTCTTCCCTTCCATGGAGTCTGAGAATATTTTTTAATACATCTTTAAACATTCTTACAAAGGATACAATGGTAACATTGACAGATGGCTTTTTTTCCCTGGAGAAAACATTTTCAGAAACTGAAAAGGGCAGTAATGACAGAACTGTACAATTTTATAAAACCTGTTTTAAACATTACTTACAAAACAACTTCATTTGCATTCCTTCATAGCAAGGAGAAATGGACTTTGCATATTAAAGTTTATGTGACCTATTACTAGTGCATAAAAATAACATGGAATTGAATAATACTATATAGTGTATGAATATGAAAAGCAAGGCAGCGAAATAAGTCCTTACTGACAACACTATTCATGGTATAGCATGGAGGACACTATATACCTTAGATGCACCACTAAACTGACAAGACATCATATATGATCTATTTCCAACACATTCTTTGGCCATACTGTTATATTGCCCGTGCAAAGACAAGGCCAAAAAAAAATAAAAATAAATTTGCATATTAATGGTTTTAGTGTTAAACAAAATAGTAATTAAACTCAAGCATGTCCAGTACCAATACTGTTTCTTCAAAAAGAGACTTCAAACACCCTTGAAAATTATATAGAAGTGCTACATAATTACTTCATGTAGATGACAGTGAATGGAGGGGGAGTGGGGTGGGGTCCATCAAAAAAATCCTGAAACTGGACACTGATTTATTCAATTTTTGACTGTAGTGGTGCAGGACCACACAGAAAAATACAATTTTCACAATGTTAATGGGGGATTCTTTCAGCATTTGAGAAGACTGTCACTTAATACGACTGTGCCAAATTCTATAACTAAATTCTACCTACTTAACAAAAAGGAAACAAAAACAATGAGAAAAAGCACAAGAAAAAAAATTGAATAGCTTTCTTATTAGCTGTAATGCCTTTCTCATTGGACATAACCATAGGGCAAGTAAAACACGCAAGAATCATTTTCTTGATCAAAAACACTGAGTATGGGCGATGGGAATTTAGCAAATGATCCATACGTGAGGCGAGGGAAATAAATGAGCAGGGCCTTGTGTGTGACTGACCCCTGGGTCTAGTGAACCTTAGGGTTGTTTTTCAACGAGTGTGGACTGCAGAGGCAAACAAGTAGCATTAATACAAATTCAAGGCAGCATTAATGCAAGAAAATTCAGGTTTAAATAGCATAGCCATGAAAACACACAACCGAAACCCCAAGACCAGCCACAATCCCAATTCACCTTCTCAGAGAAGTTCAAACCCAGCCACTGGTTAGCTTGTAGAACATCTCTTCATCCAGACTCTCATTCTGGTCCTTAGCACGTGTGGAAAGGAAGATGTAGCCTCCAATGAACTCATGCACCACTTTGCAGTCTACCTCTGCGCAGATGAAAGCAAGGCTGGGCTCATCTGCAAATTCCACCGTGACCTGTGGATAATGTCACATTTCAATGTGTGTAACTATCAATATACAGATCACAACACTTCATTTAGACAGCATATGTGCCATGGCATGAGATCGAAGACTTCCCATGTATAGCATATACTAAGATTCCTAAAATGAGAAATTGGCATCTTAGAAATGTTGAATAAATTTGTCACAGCATACCATTTTGATTTCCCAGTTAACATTCCACTGCTTCATGTTACTGAATCTCCATGTTTTAATGGCGTCTCCGGTGCCGGCATCCATACGGATCAGCCTATTGTAGGTAATCCCAATGAGCTCCTCCCGTTTCCCTCCATGAAATCTGAAGCAGGTAGAAGAGACCTCTTATTTACATAAAAATGCAGTGGACAAAAACACCACTTACTCGAGATGAAAATGTTTGGAACCACTAGCTCCATAATATTCTGTTATCATGTGAGTAAAACAAAATAAGTGATCCATGAATACCAGGCATTTTGTTTGGTGTCATATTGCCCTGACACAGCAATAGCCATTTTATGAAGGACTCACTTGGCCAGGAAGTGTGTGATGCCAAATTCTGGCAATGACTGCCATGCTTGAATAAAGCGCATCTTGGCTTCAATCAGACTCATCTGGGCGACATTCTGGTGAGCTTCCAAGATCCGGGCAGAAATCTGATTGGTTAAAAAATGGACAATAATGGTTCTCCCTCTAACATTCATGGTCTACAATGCTTGCTCAATTTATCGTGTTGTACATAAACCATAAAAGGTGATGTTAAGGCAACTTCTTCCGCATTAACAAAATAAATTCACCCCTTCAAAAACACTGAGGAAATGAGGACTGTGTTAGATATTGGAATGCCAAAATCTCTTTAGGTTAACAGCAGAAGATATTATGGTTTATCTGAATTGGCCTGTCATTTACAATTAACTAAAATTACACTTCTAAAATTAGTCAGTAAGACAGCAGGCATTTAAATTTGGTTTTAAACTGCTGCGTTATCCAGCAAGAAAAGGCTGATATTTGTTTCAGTAGCTGATCTCGTGTTAGGCCACACAAATTACTGAAATAGTTTCAGTACAGCTTGGCACAAATTCGTCATCCTGACCACTGATGTTGTGAAACAGTTTCGTCATGAAATCTTCCAGAATGACAGAATACTTCACCATAGAACACACCCAAACATTCCAACCTGTACCCCAAAATAATACATTTCTGAGGATCATCCATAGATACTCATTCATGATTTTACCTGAGACCACACTGCCAAAAGTCACCTTAGCTACTATCTGAAACACTGGAAGATTAAGCAATCAGTCTGAAGTTCCTGCCAAACATGCCGACTTTCAAAGTTACACATCTCTACAGAAAGATCAAGCTGATTAGTTTAATAGGAAACTGGGCCTGCCAGGTATTTTTATAAGAGCCTAAATATACTGGATGTTAATTGCTTCTTTTAACTTGGGAAGTAGGCCTGTGTAGATACACATTTCAATAATCCTTCACTTAAAGCCTTTCCATTTTTTGATGTTTTGCTGCATGTGAAATGCATGAAATTAAGTCTCATTAAATATGTATCCATCCGTCATCTTCAATCCAATATAAGCTGGAGCAGTATGCATATTAAGACTAATACTGCTAAAATGATTTATGAACTTTATTATATTTGATTTTTCACCAGAGGAAATAAAATCCTGGAGGAAAATAGCCTACATATTCTGTGATGAATTTGGAAAAGCTTATCACCAACCCAAGGAAGGAGTTCCCTAAAACCATTATACAATTTAATTCTTATTTGTGTCTCTTTTTTTAAAAAAAGTCCTCACATTTGCTCACAAGCCAAGTATATCCATCTGATTACGTAGTGCAGCATGTGACCTAGCATGATTAAAATCAGGTATTTTCCCATCAAGATGAATCTGGATTAAAAAAAGCCTTCAGACACCTCAACCTTCTCAGTAAGAGTTTGGCCTAACAACCACTATACAAACACTAAGGAACATAGTAAGTAAGCAAGCAGAGAAAATGACAGAGCAAAAATGCCAGAAAAATTTGTACGGTGCAAGAAAAAAAAAAATATATCGTATGGTAACATCACAAGAACCTCTTGACACTTTAAAGCATGCATGCACCTAAATCCAGCAGCTCCTAACTTTAGTGTATGTGGTTTTCCCAATATACAGGTATGCCCCTGTAATGCTCTCTAGCAAGCAGTGGGTACAATAGAGAAACATTACATTTTAAACAGCAGCATTTATTGCTGCACATGGGTCTGAAATTTTTATTATAAAAATTGGTTGCTTATATTCCCTGTGCAGGTCTCATAGAAATGCAGAGTGTAGCTGGGGATCTGAGCAGCAGAGTCCTATTTGAGTCATGGACACTCGTGTTTCACACTGCTTCTCACACACGATTAGAGGACCTGCTTTCTGTTCCAAGCTTGTTACTCTCAGGCTACATTCCCAAAGGAAAACATTTCCTGTTTCCCACTGCTTCATACTCCACACTTCCTGCACTTAATTTTTCTGGCTTTCCAAGCTACAACATGTTGATCACTGATTATTTCTGCAATTCGAACAATGAACCACTTGAAAGGACTGGTGGTCACGTTAAAAGGATTAGTTTTTGAATATTAAGGTGTACTGTAAGTGGTATGACATGTTAATATATCATATGAATTTCATATTCATATTAAATCTCTGGTGCACCGACACTTTGATACAAGCGCCAAAAAGCAGCAACTTCAGCTTCACATATTGTCCACCTTGCTCCATCACTGATTTACCTTCATGAAGTTACAGTATTAACCTCTAGTTTTCTCCAGATGAGATACTCAGCAAAGTTTGATAAATGCCAACTACCTTCAATAGAGCAGTGAGATCAGTCATTTGTTCCATCCCATAATACCAATTAGAAGCAGCATGTCTCTCTCAGACACTATGGAAATGGTCTGAGAATTGTGAAAATATCACCAAGGATTGTTTGAGTTGTAGACTGGCTGTAATCCTTAATTGATAAGCCATTGATGTACTCGGCATGGTTTCCTGTGGTACTCGATACCTCCTACAGTCCACAGATGGGCAGTTAGGATAATTGGTGTCAGGCTAACTGCATAAGGAAACCAGGGTACCTGACAGAAGACTGAAGCCCAGAGAGAAGATGGAAACTCCACACGCACACACGGAGTGAAGGTGAGCTTTGAATCCCAACCCCAGAGGTGTGAGGCAAAACATATTGGGCACAACGGCATTTGAAAAGAAACTGAGATCAGGTTCAATAAGATTACTAAAATATGCTCAGCTTTGTTTGAGATCAAAACTGACGAGTTTCAAAATTCAAATTTATTTTTTGTACATCACATATCTTGCACGCCTATTCCACCAAAATGGCTCAGTACTGGCATCAGCACCTACTGTGAACCATCACACATTTCCAAATTTGGCTTAACGTTGCAGCAACTACGTCACAGACATTCTTCAGCGGCGACTTAGAAACAGCAAACCTAATAGAGCGTTTGTGAGGTTTTCACTGCCCCTCAGAACTTTGATACAGGTTCCTGGTTTCAGACCAGCAAGTTTTTTGGGCCAGAAGAGGAAGCTAAGGCTGGAAGATGCTTAGATTTGGACTACATGCTTACCTGCTTGTTTTTGTACTTCTTTAGGTACCGTGGAGACACCAGGCATTCTGGACTGATGTCAGCATTGATTGGCTCAGCAATAAATTGAGGATCGGGGTTCATGTGCTGCATCTTTAGGAAGGACAAGATGTTCTGCACCTCAAGGTTATAAGAGCTGTCCGCCATAGTTTTCCCTTTAGAAGCCAAACGGCAGGCAGCCATCCAATGGGCATATTGTTTCTCCTAGAGGACAGATTATGATACGGTTAGTTACATGTATTCATATCAACTCCAATCAAATAAAGCACTGTTACAAAAAAGATGAAACCACCAACTTGCAATTCTGTTGTTTTCCACTAGGTGAACTCAAAGCCTTTATGGTTCTCCAAGAGATGTGTAAGGTGATTTTCACAACTAGGTTTCATTTAAAATTTCTCAACCAAATGCACGAAATGACAAAATTGGGCTTTCACAATTTACTATATTAGTAAATCTGACAGTGAAACGCATGTCGTCAAGCAAGACGAAAGGGGGGAAAACAGCCTTTTTGGTTTTATAAATGCCGCCACACCAATTATCCAATGCACCACCCCCAATCAGCTGCATACGAAAACCTTACACCAAGATGGAGATGGCTAGTAGTTCTCAGAAATTATGGGATGAGAATACAAGAAATTGAAATCATAAATCCATGAGCCTGAACAAAAGCTAACTTTTTTTGCCAAACCACCAACCGTTTCGTTCACTAGGCCCACGTCTTCAAGTACGGTCTCCGATATTGCTAACAAGTCCTCGTCCTGAAATTTACAATTATTGTACCCTCAGGAGCACAAAATATAATGCATGGTAAAACCACTATAACACACCACCCATACCTTCCTACTTTCATATGTTTGTATGAAAATACGCCATTGTCTAAAGGTCTTATTTTATACAATGACCCAAAAGTTGATGGGAGGGGAGATTTTGGGGGTGGGGGGATGAAAGAAAGAGGTTGAAGGAAAAAGACAAGCAGCAAAGGAGTGCACATAAGTTATTTGGAGGACTACACTCACAGTGTCACATCTCAGCCATATTTCATTCATGCCATCAGCAACAGGAATTAGCAACTTGATATTGAACTTCTGTCCTGAAATGTTGACATCTGGTGTCACTTCACAACCTGTAGAAATAAATTGTACAAGGGAGTCAAAATAAGGTTAACACGTTCATTTAACAACTAACATTTAATGGAGCAGCTTTGACAAACTACAGTAGTACATCAGTTTTTCCAATATACTCAACCATCTGTGTATACAGCCATCCAAAATTTGTATAGCAACCAATTTCATTAAGCAAGCTTTATTTACATACACTAAAATAATGTAGCTCTCGAAATATGGCCGACTGACATTTGGCTTAGCAACTACAGCAATTCTTGTAATATATAAAACAGTAGCTTTGAGGAAATTCATTATAAATTGCCTGAAAAGCATAGCGTATATGCAGTGTTTTCAATTTTTATTTCAGCTTTGAACTAAATCAACATCTAAGAATAACTCGATCTATCATTTTGTTTCTCTTTAGACTTCCTTCTTTCAATCAAGTATTCCGGTCAGGTTTGAAGGGGAAAGGGGGGGTGAACAAAATTGACATCTTGTGGAAGTTCTGACCGGCATCTTAAGCTGCAGATTGTTATAATGAGCTGGGAAATCCTCAAACAGATGTATGGGGACATCGTGAATTTTAAATTACTTGGCTGACAAACCATGAACGCAGAGTGAGAAATGTTTTTCCCTCCCAGTAAAACCAACACAGTCTGTGACCCCACTCTTCTGTCATCTCTAAAATAGCCTTGGTTGATAGGCAAGTCTCCCTCTGGTGTATTTTGAGCAACATACTCTGAGTTGAATGAAGGCCCTACTTTACTTGAACTGCTTCAGTTGTTTTTTTTTTTGTTTTTTTTAATTACACAAAGCATCTTAAACACTAGATCACAAATGACAGAAGGCTTATATTGGCAAAAAGTATAGCTGCATAAATCTGAGCAATACACAGTATATGCTACGCAACAGGTTTTCAAAAACCTGATGAGCTATCAAATGGATGAGGTTTCAACACTGGCTAGCCTTTGTAAACATGAGTCTGACGCATAAATACATTCAAAAACACTGCAAGATTTCTCAGTTTTTTTCAAAATGATATGGAAGTTCACCATTAAATCAAGTTTAGGGGGGATGGACAGCTTTGCCAAACAATGGTTAAATATTTCCAAATTTAATATGTCCTTTAATAGCAGGATGACAGGCTGTAGAAATTTCTTTAAAACCCAATAAAATGAGTGAAGTTAATGACACCTAAAATGGAGCCAAATTTTAAAAGGTATGTTCTACACAATTTCCTTCAGGCAACAGTATAACACTTTTGTACAATATAATTATCTGACCACAAAATGTGACTTGCATTCCAAATTTCACCACCACGCCTTACCTCGTAGGTTCATTTGATGAGCTGGTGTTCCATGAGCTTCCTCACGGCTCTTGAAGCAGGAAATAGTTATGTCCTTGAATGTACACCAGTACTGCTTATAACCCTTAAGTGTCAGTTTCTTTGGCCTAAAATGTATCAGAACTCTATTAAAGTCTGCATACCAAATAACTCAAACTTAAATGTCTTTGATCAGATGGTGAGGCTATGCGATAAAAAAAAAGCCAAGCAGACAAGTAAAATTGGAATTTGACTAATCTATTGTTTTACCCCCATTTAAGACTTAGCTAGGTTTCTGACCACTTCTCACTGAGATCAATTATAAAACGCAATTCCTATTATTACCCAAAATGAAAGAGGAAAAATCTTTATGTGTAATCCATACAGAACAAGCAGATGTGCACATGCATTTTTTTGCGAACCTACTTGAACACTTTTATGTAGTCTGCAAGTTCAGGTATGGACGTAATATCACCCTGAAGGAACAGTACAAACATTGGTCACATAAGAGGAAATGTACAATGAACTTGAGTAGAGTAACAAAGTACTTGACCTACAATCATCAAAGTTCAACTTTCTTGCCATTCTAAAAAATGACAGGCTGCTATGCTTTCCACGCCCCCAAAAAGTACAGATTTCTCACATACTTCCAATACATTATGCTCATTATTCTGAGAACCTCAAGCAATCACACTTAAACAGATTTGAAATTAAAGCAGGTACAAAGCTGTACTTCGATCTAACTGTGGAAGCTTGACTTTTACCAATGTATTTGAGGTCTTCCCTCCCTCCAAAGTGATCTCCAAGTCAGACAAGGCTGCATCCACCTCATCCACATCCTTTTCACTGTTATTCATGTGATTGTCCGAAGACATGATGGACAACTTGTTGATATGGTACTGTTGGCGGAGAAGACATCCGTTCGAAAAAATCATTTAAAGGCCGAGCTGAATCCTAATGGAAGCAATGCTCAGAATGTGATGTATACATTTACAAAAGTCTCTCTGTTTTTAGGTCTACAGTATTTTACTGAAAATTTTTAAATCAAAAATTTACACAGATTACTAAAAAAGCCACTAGTACTACATTACAAACTATAATCAAAGCAGCTGACAAACGTTGTCAAAATGTACAAAACGGCCCCAGAAAAAAAATGCCAGACCTTTTCTCTAAGCCCTAATCACTACACAGTATTTCCAGCACAAATGTAATTAAGACACACACAAATAAGCAAAGTAAGACTAATACTGACCAGCAGGCAGAGTTGGAAGTCATTTAAAAGGCCTGAGTCACTAATTCTTATCTTACTACCATAGAGTACGTCGCTCTTACCTGGAGGGCAGCAAACATCATCATCTCCTCCTCAGTGCACTCTATGTCCTCTAGCAGGATGGCCCACTTGGCCTGCTCGTATAGCTGATTTATCCGAATGGCATCGTACTGTTGAACAGAAGCCCTGTCAGCTGACTTTGTCATAAGGACCTGATTTTTTTTTTTTTTGTTAACCAGTTACTTTTTTTGGAAGCTGAGAAAACATACGATTTTTCCCCCATCAGAGACACTGGGTACAAAAAGAGACTAATAGGCACCTATTACTTTGCAACTTGGAGCACAGCTGGTGAACTTGCCCAATTCAGCAGCAAATGACAATTTACCCGATTAGTTCAAATTTCAATCTCTGTGACTAATATAGCAGAACTGGTATCAAACATACGATTCAAAAGCAACTACTAGTAATAATTAGAATACTTACTAGCCAAATGTAAAAGGAGAAAGGCATAAATTATATTTAATGTCACTGCACTAGTATGAAAACAAACAAGATGTTACCTTGGGATTGAGGTCAAAAAAGCTGTGGTATTTAAACCGCAAAAGTAGGACTTCATTCTCTTTGACATCCTGTTCCATCAAGGATCTTGAGGAGTCCAACCACCTAAGGGCAAAGAGCAGATATCTCAATCAGTTGACTTACAAGACTTGTATGCTCTGTTACTTCCGTAAAGTTTAGTATATTACTTGCCACAAAGCCCATATTAAGAATTCAATTCAAAGAACTCACCCCTGATTAATCTTTGCTTTGTCCAAGAAACTCTGAGGCTTATACAGTTTGGCCAAGAGGTCAGGTGAAGATGTCGGTTGGCTAACAGCAAGGATGCTGGGATTACCCTCAGACAGAGGGCTGTCTCCAAACCAGGCTGAAGTAGGGGACAATGGGCTTCCATCACGAGAGTCGTAGGTCGGAGTCATGGTCTTGCTATAAAGCCCAGGACTGGAGTAGATGCTCCCTAAAAGCAAGTACAAAACTTATATACAACACAACACACAATTCTTCAGCAAAAGCTTTAAGACTATAGTCGATAGGTGCCAGTTTTGAATATGGGGATGGAGGGATTCACAGAATTATTCATGACTTTCACTCTACAGAACTCACCTGCTAGTGGTCAACAAGCATTAAATCAATGTTTAAATAAGATGACCACTTCCTGGTTGCATTTGATATACTGAAGGAAAGAACAAATATGACCATTGCTATTTAAACCCACAATTTCCCATTTATAGGCCAATAATAAAAAAAAAATTGGTTTCCCCCCAGAAACACACTGCATGAGCAATAGAACAATGGCTTTGACTAGAAAGGGGTCCAAAAAAAAGTTAAAAAACGGTAAAGCCAATACAGTCTGAATAAGATTGAGTTCTCCAAAAAATAGCCATGTGATTTTATAAACAAATCTATAGACAAAATGAGTTATTTGGCCTTAATTCAACATCTGTCAATAACAAAACCCCTCAGACCAGCTGCCACCAGTAAATTCAGGCCCACTCTGCAACTTCACCTTTACGTCCACCATGAATTCCTTTCTGCCACCGAATTCTAGAGGATTACCAGACCATGCTCCCAACAGCTGAATATAATGTGAAAGATGCAGCAGACAAAACACAGCACCGCTAAAATCGGTCCGAAAGAGGAGGAACAACAGGATTTTCAAATGGCAAACCCTAATCCTCTCACTCAGGATGTGCTGCTTAGAGGGGGTTCCACATTGCTGAATTACAGGTTCTCCTCACCACAAGGCTACTGAACGTTTACATTTTTAATCAAGTTATTCTTTGCCAAATGTCAGTGTTATCTTATATTGCGTGTATTATTGTGTATTTGAACTACTGGATGCCTAAATTTCCTTCAGGATCAATAAAGTATATATCTAGAGGGATTACTGTTAGAACCAATGGTGAGGTCTACATTAAGGCTCATTACCTAAATATATAAAACTACACAAGTGTAATTTTTTTTTTTTTTTTATGATATTGAAATTCTGAACACCACCAAAGCTTAAATGTTTCCTCCTAAAGCTTTTAAATTGAAAGAGCTGTATATTTTACACTGAATTATGCCAGTAATTATTCTACTAGTGCCTGCAGACTTAAAATCAGCAATTTTCTGTTTTCATTTTTCAGTTTTTATGCTGGTCTCAAATCTTGAAACAAATTCTAGAGAAACTGGCAAACTATACATAGGGTTAGTTTGAAATATGCAAAACAAATAAGGCAATTTAAAGGTGAGAAATCTGTGCTTTTACTTTTTGGGAATTGGACTTTTTCGAAACCAAAGTGTGTGTCAAATAGAACTGATTTACCATTTTAAGAAGGTAAATCAAGCATGTGCCAATCAAGTGAGCTAATGTTTGATGGATTTTACTCAGCATGTATAGCATTAAAAGTGATCATAAAAAATACACACACACACACACACACAGTTAAACTGATCTGCCTATAATGGAGAATTAACAGTGACCAGGAAATGCAAAACACAAACACTGAGAAAACACAACACAAACACTAAAAATTATTGGCTTATCTTTGTCATTTTGCATTCTCTTAATGTTTTATGTTTTCATAATGTGTCTTGCATTTCAATGACATTTCGTAATGAAGTGCTCCAGACCAGAGGGGACAGTAAACTGAATAATTTAGGGATATTGTTCGTTTTCAAGTGGACAACTAGGTTTAACTACTATTAAGAATGAAACATCTACATTTAGCTAAGTGGCTAGCCTCCTCTGTGTGTTGAAAGAGACACTGGATAGTTCTAAAAAAAAAAATAAATAAATAAAAAAGTGTTCATTTCTGTTTGGTCTCTGACTTGTGTCTTCTTACAAAATAAAAATAATCGTTCAAAAAATGTGTTCATCGTTTTGTGTTTTTTTGCAACTTTTCAATGTATTTTTTCATGAGACTGAAGAGGTTTCAAATGGAGGAAACTTAAGAATTTAAGAGAAACTGTGGGGGAAAAAAAAAGGCTCAGAAAAAGGTGTGGGTAAGGCAGATTTACCATGATAACACCTTACCTTTGACAGGTCCGATGTAAATAATCTCAGAGCCTAGAACAGTAGAGGAATAAAAGGAAACCAGGAAAAGGAAAACAAAGGGACAGATTAAAGGAGTTGACAGATTGGAGTGAGAGGGACAGCGAGTAAAAGTTGGATGACAACACTGCCACCATTGCACACAGGCTGGTACGTACACAGAAAATACTAAGAACACAAATGTAGGTATAGAAAAATCAAGGTTCCTCTACTCACACTATCGCACAAAAGTTAAAATGCCAGATTTATTAACCATAATGTTAACCAATGACTGGTTTAAATAAAACAAAGGATGGGAAAACAGAAACTGAGGATTTGAAGCCTGCAATAGACTTTCTGCGTTAAAAAGACAAAACAATAGAACATTAATGCTTGCAGTAGCATTAACATAATGCACAATTTCTTTCCCTACCTGTCCCCTAAATTCATCATAAAAAATCACAAGTTAAATAACGAGTGAACAAAAGCTGAATCGAATTACTATTTTGCTGATTATTGGGCAGTGTGTAACCCTGCAGTTTAGCTGCCTGTGCCTGTAACCAGAACGCCACTGTTTCAAACCCCACAACCAAAGCCCCCATATCACCACCGGGCCGTTGAGTAAGGCCCTTAGTCCCAAAACTGTTCCAGGTGTGCTGAATAAAGGGCTGGCCCGCACTCTATTCCCAACCTTGGCTCTCACCTGTATTTGTGCGCATCTCATGGAGAGCAAGATGGGATACGCAGAAACCACATTCCAAAGTTCCTGTACTTGGACTAACGGCAAATACAGTTTGTCATTTCAGACAGATTCACACATCTTGCATTCAGAGAGCATGTGTGGATGCCTGAAAGTGGGTGGGTGCAGCTGAGAGACAATAAGCTCTATTCATGGTGGCCCAGCAAAGGCATCTATGATATGTAACTGGAATGCCTCCTTCATCTGTTTACTGCACCACTGAAGAGCTAGGCAGAAGTAAACCTGGATCAAGGTGACAGCTCATTGCAAAATTTAAATTCATTTATAAATCAGTGTGCAAAACATGTAAAAATTGTCAAACGGAAAAGTACAATATAGGAACAAGCTTTTTAGAAAGTCCATTTTCATCTCTTAAGGTCCTGTGGTATTTCATTCCTGCATCAGTCCAGAGAATCAAGGTGTTGGTCTGGTGCAGGAAACCATTGCAGTACAGTAGTACCTGATCCAGGTGTAACCAGCAGCCCTTCTAGTTCCACAGGCTCCTCTTCTGCTTCCTCAATTTTCTTCTTCTTCTTCTTGGGGTCACGTGGTTTGCGCAAAAGGGACAGCTCTTCTGGATGACGAATATCTGGAAAACGAAATGTTACGCAGAAAACTATTAGCTCTATTTAGAGCAAAAGGAAGGTGGAGTGACTCTGAGGTTCAAAACTATTCTAGACAGCTGATAGACATATGCAGATATGAGCGTGTAAACACATCATACATAACCAGTGCCTGTATCATCCTCCAGACAGACAGATCACACACCGTGGGCAGTCAAGAGATACCGCCATTCTTGATTGCAGGAGAAAATCTTTTCGTTTTCCTTGAGGTTAAGAGCTTGGGGGGGGGTGGTGGTGGTGGTGGTGGTTTTAGAACCCACAACCTCTTTGACAAGTCAAAATAGAGTAGACCAAGAACTGTCATTAGGCCAACCTTAAAACTTATCATGGCAAATTTACCCATACAGTATTAATATTTATACACGACTTGCTGGAATCAATAAGTTGCTTGATAAAGGTACATTATTTCCATTCATGTTATAACCAGGTCCTGCACACTGTTTTGGGGCTTACAGAGATAGACAGACGAATAATTACATACAAGGACATTGTTTACCAACCCATACTCAGAAATAAGGGGGGGAAGCTTTGAATTTCATCAGATTTCCCAAGGGTAACAAAAAAAGTGAGCCACAGACATACCAATTATCACCTAAAAATAAATGTTTGAGTTTTGGAAAAGTTCATTCAAAACACACCAAAAACCAACCCAGGGTGCAACACTAAAATCATAAAAAATGTAAGCATCTAAAATCTACAATAAGTGTATATTAAATGTTACATATATCCAAATAGGTACATCCCGTGCTGTAGTATTTACCTGTCCCTTCAAAAAAATTCATTCCAAGAGAAACATGCTGAAATCAGCATATTGACCATATTTTAAAATATTTAACCTGAAATATTAAGGGTGAGAAAACTTACATGGGACAACTAGAGTATAAATAAAAAGGGCATCTGAGGCTCAAGCAGCAGTCTGATGTTCTCTCTCAAATCATATAAACTTGTACTGCCTGGTACCGGCCAAAGGAGGATGGGCTTCCCCCATGAGTCTGGGGGAACCTCCCAAGGTTTCTTTCTCCTGAGGGAGTTTTTCTGTGCCACTGTCGCCTTTGGCTTACTCTGGGGACCTCAGGCCCAGGGCCCTCAAAGGGCTTTGTGACTATGCTCCTGGTTAGGTGCTAGATATTAGAGATCTACTGAATCCAAGGGAGATTCTCACACAACTCATGACCTGACCTCATTTCCCAACTTCAAAAAAAGGCTTTTTCCAGAAACTATACTGATGTTGAATCCACTCAGTTAAGAGATATGCAATACTTGCTAAATAAATCGTAAAAAGGCTGGTCTCATTAAAAACGAGAACATATATTTAAACCTCAAAAAAAACCGGGGTCATGTTTGTACTTAAGTACAAGATTTGCAACTTGAAGTTCTGCCATGAACTTTTAACTTCATTTAACTTGCCTTTTATAAAAGGGGAAAAACTGAAACTAGTTAATCAAATGTATTGGAATCAAAATCTCGATTAAGCCAAAACAATTCCATCAGGGCAAATATACATAACTTGTAGAAAAGTACTGGAAAAAGCAATACATTTTCACAAAGCCAGCATCTCAGATTCAAGTGTCAAGTCAAATAAAATTCAGGGAAGAATACTGGCTGATAAATTAAACCAACCCAATAACAGGTTTTTCCCCTTTAGGTTAAACCAAGCCATGAGAGCGCATCCAATTATTAGTTACCATGTTCCTAAAGTTCATTTCATCCAGCACTATTTAATGCCATGTTATACATTAAAAATGAGAAATCAAATTCCACCACACACAGGAAAGTAAATCCAAATCTCTTGAACGTGTCAGCAGGCGAAAAGATTAGAAATGCATCTTGGGCCACGACACAAAGTGTTGGCAGAATTCCTGTAATTTCCTTTTAGCATTCACGGCCTCTCTCTTCAACACTAATTCTACATGCAAAAACAGCCAGCCACACTTTTTTCTTCTACTACAAACAAAAGAGATGGAGAGAGCGAGAGAGGCTAAACTTCTTGGCTTGGCAAGAGCCGCTTGTTTAGTTTGTGTTACTTAAGCGAAAGCATTCCGGAGGTTTTAAAGTCAGATGGTATCCCTCACACTGCCATTCAGTGCACTAACCATCTGGCCTTATACAGCCAAGTGAGCCAAATACAGCAAAGCATTTCAGTACACAGCAGAGACAAGATGAGTGTGTAGAGAATCTCACTGCATGTCAGATTACATGACTCTTCCAAAAAAACTTCACTCTAGAACAATGACAATAAGCCGGAACCAACTTTACAGACGTCAAAGTCTAAGATTCAAGATGTTTTAGTGGCCATTTACATCTAACATCGGAATGTTTACTCTTCAGCGATATGCAAAATAAGTGCACAAATAGATAAATGGGCTTGCAATTGTGCAGTGAAAACATGTAACACTTGGATGTTACAATTTGCATAAAGTGCCAGTGCGAATAATGCAATGAGATGGATTCAGCCACTGATGGTGACTGGGTGGAAGAAACTTGTTGAATCTGCTAGCCAGCATTCTGATACTGCAAAAGCCTCCTGCCAGAGGTAAGAAAAGCCAATGGGGACTTTGGGTCCCGTATTGCACTGCATGCTTCGGTGTGGAAGCGCGTGTCTGTTCAGTTGATAGATGACAGTTTGGATCCTATCATTTTCTAGGCTGAGGTGCTGTCATACCTTGACACTTTCAGTCATATTGTGGTTGAAGTTGGCAAACGTGGCTTTGTTCATCCCAAACCAAAAGCTGACAACTTCCACTGGAGAAAAATTTGCATTTGTGGAAGCTCATAACCACAATGATCTGGATTTGAACCGGAAATGCAGTAGCCAAGACACAAAGTACTGACCACTGAACAATTACGATGACTGACTCAAACGCACCTATTAAAGTCTTGACAGAGTGAACTAACCCCACACCATTTTATTAGAGTGTGAAACAGAATATCCAGAGTCACCCTAAGATGTAGGCAAAGTCAAGAAATGGTACTATTGGCTGATGATTAGAAAACGCCATTGCAGTACTTTGCAGCAGTTCCAAGGAGGCCTAACACTTATTCTCCCAAGACAACATGAGATGACTAAAAATTAACATGCCAGGTTCTTTTAAGATGATTACAAATGAGTATTACAAGATGATAAAGGCTGTAACACGATCCCTGCTTCATTTAAATTATTTTTCAATACCTAACTTGTAAATCAGTCCTCTTAGGATTCTGCATATTTAGATTCAAAGGCATTGATTCCACACAATCTGTGAAAAGGATGAAATATTAAGTGTTTAAAAGAAACCATGTACACATCTGGTAGACCATCAGGTAAATACCAATGATGGCAAATTTGCAATTTACAGACTAAATGTTCATTAATTCTACATTCTAATATAAAACATGCTCTGTACAAGGGATCAGATATTTATGCTTTGTGAGAAGTCTGTATATTCACACAGCGAAAATTTAATGTAGGCTCAAAAAAGGCTAAACTGACCTTTGACTCTTCAAATTAGCTAATGGCTGGGTTCTTTATTGCTTTACAATGATGCCTGTCTTTGATTAAAATGTCTACACCACACTGGGTTCAAGCATGTTATGTTACTGGATTAAGCCTGCATGCTACAGGTGAGTACTGGTGTACATCTTTCCCAAATCAGCAATGGCATATCTCAAACAGCAAGACATCTATTTGTATGAAGTCTAGGTGAAAAGAAAAGTATAAAAATGTAAGCCTTACTGAAGGTTTTGCAGATGTCGGACACAGCTTTGAAAACGCGGTCAGAAAAGTTGACCTTGACCTTCATGTGCTTCATGTTAGGCAACTGGAGGCGGAGCAGTTTATGCTGGGGGGTGAAGAGCAAATGTGCATCTGCCTGGATCCCATACTTGTCCAAAGTCCAGTGGGTCTTCAGCAACCACATCTTCTTCTTCTCCCACCACAAAGCATGGTCAGACCAATCCCGCTTTACATCTGTACAGGCAGAAACACACATACTACATTACATATAGTACTATACAGGTGAAACATAAATAAATGGGTTCAGTTTTTAAAATGTGCATCACGTGGCCAAAAGTATGTGGAAACCCTTAATTAGCAGAATTGGCTAATTAAGCCACAACCATTGCTGACAGAGAGCTGTATAATTAAGCACAACCTTGCAATCTCTAGCCAGGAACACTGGCAGCGGAATGGGTCACTTGTGGCAACCTCGTTTGGATGCCGCCTATTCAACAAAACAGTTTATTTCTGCCCTGGTCAACTGGAAAAAAGTGAATGTGATGAAGAAACATCTAGAAGCAAGAGTTCAGCTGCGATACAGCAGGCCGTGCAACTAAAGATGGACCTGATAGAACAACATCAATACCCAACCTCACTAATACTGTAATGGCTGACTGACAGCAAATCCCATCAGTACTCTGACATCTGATGGAAACCCTCCCAGAATAGTAGGGGCTTTTATAACAGCTAGATGAGGACCAGATTCCTATTTATACCTCTGGCTTTTAGAATGAGATGTTGCAATGCCAGGTGACCACATACTCTTGGCCATACAGTGTACATACTTTCCCCAACATTGTTTTCAGTACCCAAGTGCCAGACAAAAATAGCTCTTATTTTTGTTTTTCATAGACACCAAAATACAGTGCAGTGGAAATATTTGACTCCATCCTGATTTCCTCAATTTTTACATATACTTAATACACCAAATGGTTTCAGATCTTCATGCAAAACACAAGATCATTTGGGAACACAAAACAGTTTTAAAATGGTAATTTCAGTCACTGAAGTAAAAAGGTTATAAATATCTATATCACCCCTGTAAACAAGTAACTAGTTGTGCCACCTTCAGCGCTAAAAACTGCAAACGCTTTCAATAACCGGAAATCAGTCTTTCACATCTCTGTGAAAGAACTTTAGTCCACTCTAATTTGCAGAATTACTTTTATTCGGTCACACTGAAGGGTTTTTGATCATGAACTCCCTGTCTGAGGTCTTGCCACAGCAACTCAATGAGGATCAAGTCAGGACTTTGACTAGGCTACTCCAAAAATGTTTCTTTTGAGCCACTCAGCCATTCACTTGCTCTTGCGCTTCAGATAGTCGTCTCCTTACCTAATCAAAACGCACTTGAGCTTTAGATCATAATTCTGAATGAGAATGTCTGGTCATCAGTTTATCCAGTAGAGCGCAGAATCCATGGTTGCGTCAATTATGGCAAGTAACCCAGGCCCTGAAGCAACAAGCATCTCCACACCATCACACTACCAAAACCACGGTTGACTGGTCTTATTGTGGAATGTTCTGTTAGTTTTACGCTCGATGTAAAGGAACCCATGTCTTCCATTAAAAAGAAAGACTGTTCAAAAATAGTATTCATGGGAATGCTGTAAAGTGAAAACCACTGTTATCCAAGAGGAACATAAGGACTTGTCGCCTTGATAACATCCAAGCCTTTTGGGATATTCTGTACTGTTGAGTCAAAAGTGGAATTTTTTTGGCAGAATCATGAATGTAGACCATATCTGAAGCAAGAAAGGCCTGCAGTCAGGTTCTTTCGTGACTTCCTGGGTGAGTCATCAATGCACTCATGGAAGAATTTTGGTAGGCCAGTCATTCCTGGGATGATTCACCAGTGTTCCAAGTTGTCTCCATTTGTGGATAATGGGTGTCACTGTGGTTTGCTTAGCAATGATTTCATAACCTGTTCCAGACACATTTCAATACCTAATCTTCCTCATCTCTTTCACCATTTTGAATTTTATGTTGGTTGCTGAGACCTTTTAGCCTATTTCACTTTGCTGAAAAGTGTTTAGAGTCAGAGCTTTCAGTAATGAAGTCTAGGTGTGTCTAGTCTAATTGAATTCAGTAATTGAATTTTGGTTAATTCGCTAATTAAGTACCTGGCGGGTGGGGTTATTTTTAGCTTTTTTCTTTCAACAACAGATGGTTTTGTATCTACTTGTCTATCACACGTTCAATTTAAAAAAAATTTTTTTTTTTGAAGATCTGAAGTGGGATAAGCATGCAAACATGAAAATCAAGGGGACAAATACTTATTCACGGCATTGTATATGATTGCAATACATATTCCTATTCATAAAATATGAACACATTAAAATACTAAATGCATACTTACCCTTTTCAACAGATTCAGAATACAGCTGCAGGAGTACTGATTATATAGTATGTTCAGAAACTCTGGATGAGTGGACATTTTGCTAATGATCACAGTTTGATGCAATGGCACTAATGCATCAACGAACATATCCATCTTGAACACAGAATGTTGAGAATTTCAATTTTGCAACCAGTGGTAGTAATACACGACCAAACGTTTTAGGTCAGTTACCTCACACAGTGGCCATTTTCAACAATTCACCCAACCCAACATTTGCTGTATCAAGCTGTGTAGAAGAACAGCTTCCCCATCCAATCAGAATACAGAAAATCAAGATGCATAACCAAAAGGATACAAAATTTAAAAAAAAAAAACATTCTGGCAGCCCCCATTCCACACCAATCACTGATTACAGAAACAATGAAACAACATAAATATATAGACACCACTTTTGCATGCTTTCATTAAAAGGAAACAAGGCCAGCTTGGTGTAGGGTTCATGTCAGTGTAGCTTTTCTCATCGACGCTACCTAAACTGCATAAAGAAAACAGAGGGGAGGAAAGGAAAAAGGCAATGGGGGAATATCTACTCTAGGAGTGAAGTCACTGGCTTACATCCAGCCATTTCCTCTCAGGCTAACATCAGCATGTATGCAGCCAGAGTAATATTTTTACAACTGTCCTGAATTTACTTAAAGGCAAAAATTCCTTTAAAAATGGATGAAATTAAACATTTATGCAAGAAGATTTGGACAGTAAACTGCATTCCAGGGCAGAGACTCCCCACATACTGACCCAACTGTAACCTTCGCCTACATAACCTTTTTACCCAAACATGCTTCCGTGAAGCCTGCAAAACTTTAAAATTGATGACAGTCCTGCTTACAGCTCATCTGTGGCTCAAAAAAGGCTTCAAAACAAGGAACACGCATGCAGACCATTTCACTTCAATGCATTTTAGGTAAACAGTTCAAAAACCCTCCCAGTTTATTGGACAAAACAGCTCACATGGGAGTTTACTGGTTTTGTCACTGCGAGAAAAGCTTGCTTTACAGCAACCACCCCACCCTTAAGCTTCCTTCCCAAAGCTCTACTACGACACACTGATATGCCTAAGAACGTTGGCCAAAAAACCATCCATCAAATGGCTTTGAAAAAGGCTGGTAATTCAATCTCATGGTCAAATGGCTTCCAGCAGCTAAAAATACTGCCTGTTACAGGGTGACGTAATATCAAAAACCAGTTATACATCAGCCAAGTAATTGGCCCGCCCCCTATACAGGAAATCTAAGTTTTTTTCTTTGTTTGAAAGAAATATGGAAGTGTGTGTGACAACTGCAGCACAAATATTCAATGCGATTATAGAGCATTATTATTAATACACAATACAAACAGGGAAATTATAAAAAGAGGACTAGGACACATGCACTAGTGAACACAATAGGTGATTTCTGGATGGAGTACGCGCATGAGAGAATTTTACATTTGGGGGGAATGGAGGAGGAGTACATGAATCCGCAGAGAACATTTCACTCCTGAAAAGTTCTTATAAAAAATACCAAACAGATTTTCAACCATCATCTGAGAATGAAATTTGCAATTAAATCAAAGATTATACAGGCTTCATATTTGTGCTATTCTAAACCGGAATTTTGAGATACCAGCACACCGTTACATTTTCAGACAGCTGCCAATCAGTAGCCAGACTTGAATTCGTTCAAACAAGCATGTATATCAGATTAACCTGGTCTATTCGTAAATCCCTGTTGAATCTCAACAGGAAAGATATGGGAAGAGCTCCTAATTACACTAACAACTTCCTGAAGGGAACGGAAAGCTGAGCTGGCATAGCATGTTACAGGATTACAGCTTAAATACAACATGCTAACTGCATGACAGCAAGGTAGTTCTAAAGTCAGGCTTGTTTCACGCAAAACAATCCTAATGACTACAGATACACACCTCCATCCGTGAGCATGATTTCAAAGTCTGAAAATAAAATTAAATGACAGCATTCATTTCAGAAGGCAACCAAATGGTACACATAGTTGCTAAAGGCAAATATTGCAAACACAGACCACTTGTAGGACTGCAGGACAAACTCATTCACCTCAACTAATTCTCCACTGCCTACCTTACCAAATTTCTAACACACAAGCCCAGCATTTCAAATTCCTTGACTTTCAGAGAAGGAAAGCAGCAATACTCAGGAAGCCTCACATCCTGCCTTAAATCATGTGTTTCCGAGTAAGCATTCCCCACTCCATTGTCAGCTGCAAGTGATCTTCCTTGCAATACAGCCCTACCCCCCACAACAGGGCAAGTAATACTGAAATGGCTCAACCATACTAAAGCTCATCGATTCAAACTGCTCTCCACATTACAAGACCCTGAGCAGTAAGCAGCGATATAGCAGAGAGAAATGAATCTATCCATCTTCCATAACCACTTACGTAGGAGGAAACTGGAGTACTCAGAGGATATCCATGAAAACAAGGAGAACGTGCAAATTCCACACAACCAGAACAGGAGGTAACATCCGAATCCCCCACTATGGAGGTCTGAGGCCACAGTTCTAACCACAAAGCTACTACAGCCTTTAATGGAAATAACATGTGAAGAAAATTTCAATTAGACTTTGAAAATTAACAACTTAACTAATGCAAAAAAAAAAAAATAATAAAAATTACAGCAATGAACAAAAATGCTACATATTTGCATAGTCCTCATATCCAAGCAGCATGCCAATCCCTGCTAGTCATTTCCTGCTTCGCAGAAAACTTGTGGAATTTTAGCCTCTCTCAGTGAAAAGACACAGACCTTTTATACTTCCTGGTTCAACCCTGCAACTCTCTAGATGAAGGGGGGGCGTTGTACTGCACTGATGGCCCAAAGAGGGAATGGGAGGACTGACATAGTGAAGGAAGCATGAATGCATGCACAGTGTCTTAAAGCAAGGAACATTTATATGGGTCAGTGGTATTGTTTAGTGTCAAGACAAGATTCAAAATGGCTGAGGTGGCTATGCCCAAATATGGCCCACACAATCCTTACCAACGACACATTCCAATTCAACTCCCTAAGGCATGCCAAGCCTCCCCTTTAAGCTGAAGCCCCACCTACAGAGATTAAGCCAATTACACAGCGGGGAAACTAAATTACACTGGAGCTAACAAATTGTCTAATGTAGGAAGGCACAACCATCTAGAAACTAATATTGTTCCAACCTCGAAACAGACTAAATGGTCTCTCCTTGCCTTACGCAGAAGAGGGCCCAGTAAACAATACTAGAGTGCCATTTTAAATTAGAAATACAGACAAATATTCCCCTCATATGAAAGGGAAGGAAGTCTAAGGTTTGCAACGTTTTAAATTTGTAACCCTGCAACAGCATTAAATTATGTAGTTTGAATCCAAAAATGAACAATGCGTACAAATTACAAGCAAAATTAACCAAAACATTGTGATGCAAAGCTAGATAATTTAACCACCTCAGCTACTACTGGCAACATGACCTTGTGATGTTTATATTGATTATAATCAAATCCGCCCCATCGTCCACAACCACCGATCCAGTACAGGGTGACAGTAAACTTGCAAACTAAATACAGGACACGAAGGACACTAAGGACAGAATGCCAATCCATCACAAGGCATGCACTCAGACTACATGCGATTTAGAGAAGCAAATTCACCCAGTCCAGAGGCCTGGAGGCAGGAGGCTATAGAGCTAAACCACATTTAAGAATAAATCTGCAGCACTGCAAAATTGACCCTCAGAAGAAACACTTTCGTCCAAGTCGATAAGTACAGGAATAAAAGAAACGATCAGCATATTCGATGAACAAAATAAATTTTAAGCTAAACCAGCAGAGCTATGTAGTAATCAATAAAGTGCTTCCTTGGCGTTTCACATTGTAATTCATTAAACTACACCAGTAAGGGCAACACAGCACTCCATCACCGACAGCAGTCAGGGGATTACAGGCGGTGCAGAAAACTGCACACGGGACAGCACTACTACAGCGGCCAAGGAGAATGACGTTTCACATAGTAAGATGGCGGGCCATTTTTCTGATCCTTTACATTTTAAAACAACATGTATACAGGGCTTTTAGAAGCAGCTTTAACCAGAACATTGATTTCAGAACAAATCATTAATGCATTACAAATCAGAGAGCTGCGTTTTGGAGCAGCCCCATGTGAAAGGCATGGAGTGCGGATGATTGGGGGTTGGGGGGGGTGGCCAGAGAACAAACCCCTCCTCCCACCTATAACAGAGAATAAAGCTAGTTTGTTACATGTTAGACAGAGGCCAGAGGTAAAAGCCCAGCTCATGGGTTGGCTGGACCACCCGCCCATCTTATCCCAATGTTGCTAATAATATTTCCCCATTCCATCTTCCAGTCTCCATGCCCTGAGCATCTGTTCACCGTTAAACTCAGTTTTTACTGCGCTTCCTAAAAATAAGCACACACTGTAGTATCATCAGTACAAGACGGCTTCTACCAGGCTTGATTTATTCAAGCAGTAGAAATTGAGATGAGCTCAAAGGCATCTCACCAGATTCACATACAAAAAGTTATAGAACACGGAGGACATACAAATGCAATTCATTTACACAACCACATAGAATTCTAGGAAAAACAACACTGGATTGGGCAGTGTATAGAATAGGAAGGACTGATTGAGCCCCACATCAGCTAATCATATGAAAGTAGTTCACCAAGAGCACACAACTGCTTTAAGAGTCCTGCGGGATGCACAGTGCAGAGCTATCCAGAACCTCTGCAATGAGCGATTCTGTAACAACCGTCATCAAAAAAAAAATATGTGCTTATTACCAGAAAATAGTAAAAATACCCACACCTAGATCAAATTGACACATCCACAAGGGTCTAATAATTTTAGTTTTTAATTTAAGACCACTTCATAAGGTGAAGTGATCACAAACGTCCATGTGTTGCTAATCAAGGATAGCATAGCTTTAAAACCTCAACTAATCTTTATAGTAGAGTGGCTGGAGAGAGAAAAGCACCAACCCTCAAAGCACAGAGTAAGATCATTAACAGTGTTACAGATAAAGTGGTTTTGCTCTTGAAAAACCACTATGGGTTCAGTTCCCATCCCCTGTTTTGAGCATGGAGATTGCATGTTTCCACCGTGTCTGTGTACACATTTTCTACAGCAGCTCTGGCTTCTCTCACAGTCCAAAAAAAAGTGCACTAAATTGCCAAGTGTGTGATTGTGTGTATAAATGCATGCCCTGCAACAAAATAGGATCTCATCCAGGGTTTCACCCGCTGTGGGCGGATACTTCATCAATGGACTTCTGGCTTGCCATGATCCGGTACTGGATATGGAGTTTTGGAAAATATATGTATGTACTCAATTTACAGTTCCCACCCAAAGATCACACCCATCAAACTGGCTGAGTCTGGGAACATCTTTTCCCAGTTAGTCGTTAATTACCCTACAATAGCTGTGTTAAAAGTGACTAGATGTTTCAGAGTTTTCGATCAGCCCATTTTTACATAGAATTCTACGGAACTAAAAACGTACGCATGTTACTAGTACAAGGTGATTTATATGAAGCAGATTCCCACACTCAAAAGGAAAAGACAAGGCTTTAAAACCTATTCACTTTTAATGAAGTTTTTCACTTCTCCGTCCTCATTAAATTTCATCGATTGCTATACAAGTTCCCTATGAAAAGCTGACCTAAGACAACTTGCCTCGCATACACACATTCACTATGGGTAACTTAAGATATTCCAATTAGCCTAATCGCGTCTCTTTGGACTGTGGAAGGAAACCGGACTACCGGAGGAAACTGACAAGACACTGGAACACGCACACTCCACACACAGAGCAAAGGCGGGGGTTCGACTCCCCAACCCTGGAGGTTGGAAGTAACAGTACTACCCAGTGAGCCACTGTGTCCGCCTATGGTTTAATGATCACTGCATACGTATGTTGCAATAAAATAGAAAAATGTATTTTCCTACATTCTGAGCTTGTATGATGTAATCCATATATTCCTATTATAAGCCAAACAAAAAAAAAAACAAAAAACTTTTATACTGTACCTAAGACACATACCTGGGAAAGATAAATTATTATACATCAAGCTCCATGTGAATGCCATATCACACAGATCATCATGAAGAATAAATAAAACCTCAAAAATGCTATGTCTTCCAACTATAGGGCGAACTTTGATTTCATAGAAGAGCACGTTTAACACACACCAGCTAAAATTTATCCAAAACTATGAGTCCAAGAAGGTGTATGGCAAATATACATTGGTCTTTTAAGATTGAAGTTTAGGCATCAACAGGTTCTTTACCCCCAAAAAAAGTTGTGTTAGACGACAGTGTTTAACAGGGAACAAAGAATTAACCAGGAAGACATGCATGCAATCTACGGTTGAGAGATCCCCTTAAAGGGAAACATACAGAATCATAAGCAGGACATTAAGGTTTAACAGGAATGCCTCAGTTGACTATACCTAGCACAGCAAACTATGTACAATCTATACATCAAGCTGCTTATACCGATGAGTGTCACAGGGGAACCTGAAGCCTACCCCAGATAGCACTGGAAACAAGGCTGGGGTACACCCTAAACTGGACATCGACTCATCACAGGGCACACACACAGAATCATTCACAAATGATCCTGAAACACCAATTAGTCTAAGGGCATGTCTTTGGACTGCGGGAAACCAGAGTACCCGAGGAAACTTGCAAAACACGTGGAAAACACGGAACGCCACACAAGCAAACAGGCAGAATTTGAACCCCCAATTGTGACAGCGTCAGGCTACCGTGCTGCCACTCTACATACCGCGACTGATACAATTTACATTCCACAACGTTATTCTGCATCTAGATTACAAAACATTTATTGCACGTTTCAGTTCTTTTCCTAAATAGGTCCCTTCAGCTAGATATCAAAACTAAAGATTATCGCAGTGATGTGTACGTTGTTGTCAGTGTTTAACTACTCCAGTTTTACTTCTCTGAAAATATCTTCACCAAATATCAGTGCAAATCAAAAACACACTGGAAAAGGCTAGCAAGTGTGCGTGCGCGCGCATGTATATTACTATAATTACAGAAAGTAACAGCAATCTATTCATATGTAACACACTCCATTGATGCACAATAGATAAAAATTAAACTTTCAAACATCTAAATACATTTCAGGTAGAACACCAAATTTCACAATGTAATAAAACTCTAAAGTCATACAATTCTTGTTAATTATATTAAATGAAAGCATTTGCTTGAGTCATCTTACTAGGTAAAATGCCTAAGTGGACAACTTGCAAAAGTTAATCACAGAAGGAATCTTATATTGTATATTTCTTTTTACAGCAAAGAAAACTTTGAATTTCTTAGATAAAAAGTGGCTTTTTTCCCCAATTTTTAAAAAAAAAAAAAAAACTGTATAAAATGCTAAAGAAATAAAAAAAATACTCCAATACACAAAGTTTGCCTGTCACACTGCTACCTCATAACCTGATCAGCTTTAAAGCAGATGAAAAGCGGCTTCCCTGCCTGACCGACACACTGAAACATGTAGTCCAAACTGAAGCCAAGAATCTCCCAGTTAAGGGAAATTTGGGAAATTCAAAATCAGTTGGATGTGTAAACAAACTGTTCATATTTTCCCACCAGTATGGAAAAAATGGACGCTGTATGAAGGTTGTTTTGTACAGATGTAAATGATTAATATAATTTGCGAATATTCTGTCCACTTCACACCGTTTGCACTTATTTTAGTGGGTAATTGAAATCATGCTCTGAGTCAGCAAGAAAAACGCTTTACAGCAGTTTGGCTTATTTTAGCTGCCCCCCAGAAGAACAATACTTCACATAATGCAAATCTGTGTACCACACCAGGTACTGTGTGCAAGAAAAAAAAACACAAAAAAAACTGAAACTTACCAAGCTTTTCTACAAGTTTTAGCATGACCCCGCCAATGTGAATTTCGCCTGTGACCCGAAGCGACACGTCCCTGTGGAGGTCAGTCACGTGCATCTTCAGCTCCCAGGTGCCGTCAGCATAGCAGCCATCGGGCATTCGGATCCCGTCCAGCGCCATTCTGAGAGCGAAGAGAAACAATCTCTTGGTCGCTTCCTCTTACAGATAGACACATTTCACTACTTACTTGAAATAAATGACATCTTCATCTGTGAAAACTGAGAGGCGGGGCGTTAATACACATTACTAGCCAACCAAGTTTTAAATAAAAGCTGATTCCGTTTTGTACAATTCAATTTATTTTTTTTAAATTAACCTGGTTACTTCTTTTAAACAAACATTCTAAACTGGAATACAGTGTATTATACCTGTTTTCCATTTCAGGGGGCAATACTACGCCATTAAATCAAAATGAACTCCCAGGCCTACTGAGATTAGGAAGGGGAAAGAGTGGAAGTAGCAAGTCGATGAAACACGGTTTCTTTTTCGAGGTGATAGGCGATCACCTGCTGTAGTTAACGGGAAGCGCGGTTTGCTCATTATAAAGATGATTACGTAAGGAGCTGAAAGCTCAATCTGGTTACTGGCAAACGAACTTAGTGTGGTTACTTTAAAAAAAATAATACAACAGTCGAATCTTAGTTCTCAGAAATCTACGGCTGCATCTGTGGGTCTTTAAAAGCCACATCGGTCTCATGTTAGAAATAAAGCAATAAGCCAAACATTCCCCTTCGAACGGACATGCAGTGCGCAGTTTACAGTTGCGATTGTTAGACTCTTTAAAAGAAACTAAATTGTAGAACGTCCACTCACCTTCCCAAATACAAGCGTCTTCTTGGGAGTTAATTCTATCACTCTTCCCTTAATCAATCAGCTACTTCTTTCTTTCTTTTCTTAGGAAAATCCCCCCCCCAAAAAAAAAAAAAAAACCTGTAAGTGAAATATCCCAAACTGTCTCCCGAGGGTTTCACTAATGGAGTCCAGCCGCCTCGCTTTCACCCTCCCTCTTTCCAAGAGATAACGTCACTCGCTCCTCCAATCCTACTTTTCCTTTTGGTCGAGATTATAAACTTGGAAGTTTCACCACAGCCTCTTCTGGATATTTTTCATAATGATAACTACAGAGTGTTAAAAACCATACTGGAGACATTTCTATTTGTCTGTCGTTCATATTTTGTTTTATTACATGTGTTTTAAGTGTTCTTAATATGAATAATTGCTCGCCCCATAATATTAGTATTTCTTAGGACCTTTCTCAGTTTGTCCAAACTCTACCAGGCAAAAACAAAAAATTACATGTTAAAAGTAATCATAGTGCATATTTTTCGCCGCTGATACCTTTTATGGAAATAGTGCCGTGCTTGCGGTACTACATCCGGGGACGAATGTGGGGTCTTTATCTAGGAATTTATTGGTGGTTTACATATAAAATGTATGAGATGTGCTTCATATTTTAGGGAAAATGTATAGATTGCTTGACAAATAACTAAAATAACCCGATGCTCAAGACTCTGAATGTAATTCTAATTACACAGTGATACCCTATGGTTTTGTCGAGAGGGTACGGAATTTCAAATTAATCTTAAATGCTAAACAATTACAGTATATAACATTTCTTTTTTCGTCATTCGTTTAATCCATCTCTTACTTTCCACTGTTGCGTGTAACAGGACACAAAGTTTAATTATTCGTTATCGTTTCACCAGTTTTTCCTCAGATCCTTATATTGAAACATTGTAATACTACTACTCGAATTCTCATGGAATATAATAACACCTTTAAAAAAAATGGTTATTCCCACGGTACGCAAATTTTCTGTAACCTTTTGGCCAAGGCTAAGTATTTATTATAGTAGCTAAAAATGATAGTTTAATCTGAAACTTTAACATGCAACATAAAATCAGACATTCACCTAAAAAATACTATACGATTATACGAATACGATTATAAAATTACTGGGTCAACAGATGTGACGATAAACTAAAATATTACACTAAATATATACTGAACAAAATTACAAATGCAATGCTCAAATATTTCAAAGATTTCATTGAAAAGAAATTAATAAATAGAAATCTGACAACTGAAATTGATTCATGAGGCTCTCTTGGTCATTGACACCCTGAAAAACAAGGTGGCCAATGGAACTGAATTCCCACATTAGAATCTGGTTTGACTACCATTTGAATGTAGCGGCATGACATATTTCCGTCACATAGGGCAGACCAGGTTGTTAATAGGATCCTGTGGAATGTTGTCCAACTGTTCTGCTATAACTGCAAAGATGTTTGATTTTGGAGGGAGTTGGAGCATGCTGTAATATGCACCAATCCAGAGCATCCCAAATAGGCTCAGTGATGTCAGGTAAGTATGGAGACCGTGGACAAATGAGGAAATTCTGAACCGCAAGAAAATTACCATATAGTAGAGAAATGGATACTCCTGCACCAAGCATACAATTGGAACAATTCTGCAAAACTCGAGGGATCTGGCACATTGTGTTGCTCAGCAAAAACAGCACATTTCAGTGCCCTTTTATTATCCGCATAATAAGGAACACCTGTGTGGTGAATGTACTGCACAATCAACATGTGCAGGCTTGTTTTTTTTTTTTTTGGTAAGTAAATTTTTTAATTCCCATATGCTATGTGAGACTGTATAAAACTCATGTATAAAACTTGTAGGAAACCCATTTACCCATTAATTGAGTATAATGCCTAAAAGAACAAATGACTAAGAAAAATTACCTGCTTGAAACTATTGTAAGACTGATCAGCTTTCTGATGTTTCTGTACACACTGTAGATTAGGTACATGGAAGTCTGAAGGATAAATGTCATGGAGGCAGTTGTGAATAAAAGCACATAACTGTCATGAAAGTGCATTGAGTCAAGAGGTTCCAAGCAAAACATACAAGCAACTATACATCAGCTGACAAAATATCAGTCTAAGGATGTGAGCATGCAGGCAATTTGATAAAGTATAGTTTGTCCCACTTTATGGGAGTTCTTATGGTCAGGCTGAGGTGCTCAGAACATGGGGAGAGCTCTCTTGATCAGTCTGGTTTGGAAAACCATGTTGTCAGATGGTTATAGACTTTTCAAACCCTTATACTACTGTTTCCAATACTACTACTTATCCTCTTGGAGCCAAAAGGCGCAGGAGGCGTTGATGATTTACTTCCATTTGGTCCTGTCCTGGGCTATGTGTTCAGCTTTACCCCATGTTAGGTCCATCTCCTTCAGCTCATTTATCACAGTTGACTGCCAGGTCGTTTTAGGCCGGCCTTGTTTGCGCTTCCCAGGTGGTGTACATCTCAGGGCAACCTTTGGTATACGGTTCTGGTCCATTCTGAGGACACGGCCAAGCCATCTTAAGCTTGCTGTCCAGCACCACACTACGGCTCTTAGTTTTCTTGCAGAAGTCTTCATTAGAGATTTTCTCAGGCCAGAAGATATGACAGATCTTTCTGAGACACGCATTGTGGAAGGCGTCGATCTTATTCATGTCCCCCTTTACAATACGCCAGCAATCAGATCCATACAGAAGAACAGGTTTGACATTGCTTTTATAAATTCTGACCTTTGTTCTCAGGCTGTAATTTTTGTCCTTCCAGATGAGCAGCAGTCTTGAGAATGCACTGTATGCTTTTCTAAGTCTTGCTCTGATGTCCTTTTGTGCTGCATTGTCTTTACTAACAAGGCTGCCAAGATATGTAAACCCCTCAACGTATTTGCATGGAGCATCATTTACTGTGACAGGTGCACTAGGGTTGGCATTTATACACATCACTTGTGTTTTTGAAACACTTAATGTTAAGGCATGTTTGTTGGACAAAAATGTTCAGTCTGTCAGTCATCTCCTGCAAATTATGTAGTTTTGAGGAGAGTGCAACTAGGTCCTAGGCAAAGTCAAGATCTTTGAGCTGGGATAGTAGGGTCCACTGGATGGCTCTAGGTTTGTCAGCTGTTGTCCTGATCCAGTCAATTGGAAGCAGGAAGAGGATGGGAGAGATGATACATCCCTGTTGCACACTAGACTGCACCAGAAACCACTCTGACAGGGTTCCGTCAACTATAATGCTGACTTGAAACTGACGATAGAACATCCTTATAAGTGTGACCTTTGGAGGAACTTCGTATGACTGTGGAATCTTCCATGAAGTGTCACAGTGCAGGCGGTCGAAGGCTTTCTGGAAGTTGATGAAATTGATGTATAAGGAGGTGTTCTACTCTATGCATTGCTCAATGATGTTCCTCAGAGTAACGATCTAATCAGTGCATCCCCTTCCTCTTCTAAACCCTGCCTGCTCCTGTCTCAGCTTCTGGTCAACTGCAACATCAATTCTACCATGAAGAATCCTGCAGAAGACTTTGGATGGAATTGAGAGCGGTGTGATGCCACGCCAGTTGTCACAGTTTTGAAGGCTGCGTTTCTTGTGGAATTTGACTATTAAGCCCTTGTTCCAGTCGTCAGGTATAGTGTCCTTTTCCCAGATCCCCCTGAAGAGGTCAGTAAAAATCCTTGTTTAGGTGGTGAGGTCCACATTCAGCATGTCAGCATGGATGGCATCAGTACCAGCAGCTTTCCCACTCTTCATGGCTTTAATGGAGAGCCTGACTTCTGCTTCAGTTGGGGGACTGATGTTAATATCTAGGACAGTATCGTCTGGTAGAGGGTCAGCAGGTTCATCTGGTGGTAAATGATTGAGCACTTTACAAATGTGTTGTACCCATCTGGCTGCTTGTTCTTGTTCTGTTAAGAGGTTGTTGCCATGCTTGTCTTTGACAGGGGCAGACTGGCTGGTGTTCTTGCCACTGAGTTGCTTAGTGATCTTGTAAACAACACTCATCCCATCTCCCGCAGCAGCGTATTCAGCCTCACCCGCCAATTTCTGTACAAAGGTTCTCTTGTCTCTCCTGGTGCTCTTCTGTACCTCCTCATCTTTACTCTTGTCAGTTTTGTTGACCTGCTCTCGGAGCCTTGGGGACTTTGTGTTCAGCATCTTGGCCATCAGTTGTTTCCTTTCTTCAATTTTCTGCCAAGTATCAGATGTAATCCAGTCCTTCTCTTTTTTCTTTCTGTAGCCTAAGACTTTGGTAGCTGTATTAACATATGTTCTCTTAATGGACTCCCATTCAGTGTTGATGTCGGGTTCCACGTCGGATTTTCCAGCCAGAGAAATTTCTCAGCTCCACAGCAAACTCTTTGATGGCATTTGGACACTTGAGCTTGGCGACGTCAAGATGTTTCCTCTGTTCCTTTTGCTTGACCACTTTCCTGAGTTTCAACTTAATGGTTGTAATGACTAGGTAATGCTCAGTGTAAACATGGGCTCCGCGACAAACTCAAACATCAAGAAGGGACCTTCGCCACTTTCCATCGATTAAGATGTGATCGATTTGATTAGTAGTGGAACTATCAGGCGATTTCCATGTGAGTTTATGGCTGTTTTTATGTGGGAAGATGGTATTGCCGATTACACAGTTGTCTATGCAGAAGTCAACAAGATATTTTGGCATTATCATTCATGACACCACATCCATACTTTCCCATAGCTCTCTCACAGTCGGTATTGTCAACTCCGACCTTAGCATTCATGTCACCCGTGTTCAGTAGCTAATCGTGTTGAGGGACTTTAGTGACTGCTTGTTGTAATGCCTCATACCAGTCATCCTTGTTCTCCTTATTTGCTTCATTTTAGGTGCATAATATTCCAGGATGGTAAATTTGCAGTGTTTAGAGTTGAAACGTATTCTGATCAGCCTTTCGCTCAATGGTTCCCATTCCAGCAAGCTATTGACCTTCTGTTTTGCAACTATAAGGGCCACACCGCAGATGTGCTAGTTTTCATGTCCAGAATGTTGTTGTTGTTTAGTCACGCAGTCGTGTCCGACTCTTCGCGACTCCATGGACCACAGCATACCAGGCCGCCCTGTCCTCCACCGCCTCTCGAAGCCTGTCCAAACTCATGTTCATTGTTTCCACTACACTGTCTATCCATCTCATCTTCTGTCATCCCCTCTTCCTTTTGCCTTCAACCTTTCTCAACATTAGCGTCTTCTCCAGTGACTCCTGTCTTCTCATTGTGTGCCCAAAATATTTGAGCTTCATCTTCA
>JAACJT020000007.1:1584540-1596874 GCA_009936485.2 Gymnarchus niloticus
AGTTGGGGGTGGTAACCCGGACAAAGAAAAAAAGGAAAAGGGGGCAAAGAAAAACAGAGACAAAAAAAAAAAAAAAAAAAAAAAAACATCCAGGAGCATTAAGGATTCCGGTAATGTGAGGAGGGGGGAAAAAAGAAAGCTACTAGAAAGACCAGGGTGAACCTGAAAGACACCTGAAATTTGAACAACAAAAGGAATTTTCTTAATTTGCTGCCCATAAGCATTCCATTCTCATCTGCTTCAGGGAACTAAGTGTGCACAAAAGCAAAATGAAAATTCATTCATGAAGCTTCCTTACTAGCACTGCCCTGCAAGTGTACATACAATGTAGCTTACGTCACTGTTTAGGGACCAAGTGATTAGAGCGCACATTTTCCTTAATTTCAGCAAGTCATTAACGATGCCCTTGCGATCCACATGCCGCAGCTAAACTGCTTCCCGTCTGAGAAGCGTGGCCTGCACCTCTCGCTTTGTTGCGTGTCTCTGCTTTAGCTGCCGTGGTAGAATAAATGAGCATCAGCGGGAAGGTGGGGGAGGAGAGGAGGCTGGCGGCCAGGAGAGACTCACGAGGCGAGCCAGACCTGAGGCAGAGTGCGGCGGGGAACTCAACAGGCAGCGCCCACATCTGTCACACACAGAGAAAGATGATCTGGAGATGGACCACATAAAGGGGCTGGTCAACTCAAGGAGTCACCCTCAGCCTCCATTTCAAGATCACAGAAAGAGGAAAAAGAATTTTGAAAGAAAAAGTAAACAAAAATACGGGCTTGTTTTGGAGGCAACTGCTGTGGTCGTCATTGTGGGGCAGACAGGACTCTCCGGGGGCTGTGGCCGAGCTGTAATCCACTGGGCTCCCAAAACAAATCTGACTTGCATTGCCGGTTCCAGCAGATACACGCCGTCTCCAAGGTGGCCGTTCTGCTTACAAGGCCTGGCAGCATGGCCCCCCGACATCCTCCCAATTCCCAGAATCCCCCTCCCTTGCCCCGGTGCAGCGTGGGATCCGCCTCATATCTCAGTCGGAGTGGATGTGCATACAGGCTGTGGTCCAGCGTCGCATCTGAAGCCCACGGCCAAGTAAAGTATTGTATTTGCTGCATTATATAAATTATTACACAACCACATTACACAACCCTTACAAAAATCCTATTGTGCCAAGTAGTATTGCGGCTACAGAGATATGCTACAGAAACCATATTGTTTATAGGTCACCTTAGGCCTCTTAAATCCACGCCAAATCCAAGACGAGCTGAGCTATCAGGGGACACAGGGGACGTCAATGGCGTATACCTCTGAATCTCATCGCCATAGACCTGCTGAAGACCACCCGCTACAGCAGGCTGCTCAGCGATAAGAAGAAGCCAGCTTCCGCTTCACCGTACCGATCTCAAGTCAGCCGCAGGTCCCGCTACAGGTGGACACGATGCAGCGCCTTATGTGCTGCTTCACTCACACACACACAGACACACACACACACACACAGACACGTGCGCGTGCACCTGCTCCCGAGCTACTTTCTAGCCGCCATCAGCAGCAAGAGGCAACAATGAGATGAGACAGGCAAACAAAATGGAGCTTTGAAGTAGACAGCAGCTCCGTGGAGGGGCCACACTCACAGCGCGCTGTTTAATGCTTTAGAGGAACCACAGTAGGATGTGAACGCTGCAGATGCTAATCAACCCCAATCACATTACCACTGGCGAGAGGGCCACCTCACAGGCCTGGTCCTGGTAAATCACACACACGCACATACACAAACACACACAAGATTACTGCACGCAAACCAGCAGTTTGCCAATACAATTATACAACATATCAACAATGCAAAGCACACTATGGCACTGATATCCCTAAGTAAACATTACTTTATATTCCTCTTATCAGATAATGAAAGTGTAGAGCTGTCTTAGTTCTGGAGAATTTTTCAGCCCCGTTTTCTTTTTTGACTTAGTCATATCCTTAGCAGTTTACCAACTATTCCCGAGCAACGCAGCATGTGATCCAAATAAAATGGCAGCATCACTGAAAAGTCTAAGAGACCAGCAGTTTAAGACAAAGCAGTCTGTAATTTTCATTCAAAAGAGGGGCCTTGAAAGTAGGTTTTGAGAGCTTTCTGTAATGTTTACATGTTTTTCCCTGCTCATTTTTCTTCCAGACATGTTGAGACCCATTTCTTAAAGGGACAGCCCATGTTTTGAATACACTTTCCCTTGGCAACACTGTGCCAGATTCTGGAAGAGGTACACAGAAAAGTTCAGTACCTGAGCGCCTCATGTTCTCACAGGTGGTGCAGGCCTCAGGTAATGCTCGGAGCACAAAACTGTGCAAATGTCTTAGGACTGACATTGACTGGGTGGCACCTGGACCTGGAGGTTCTGCTCATGAATGTCAGGCTTACAGTCTGGCTCTGGGAGAGAGGAGACTTTTTAGCTGATCATTAGCTATATAATAGTGTGGGGTTCTCCATTGCTGGTGCCAGCCTTCCTGCTCCCCCCAAGCTTACAGAAACCCACAGCTCATTGGCTCAGGATGAAGTCAAATACTTTTTTGTGGTCCCTGGCTAAAAAAAACTGATGAGGCAAAAAGGACTGGGGGGGGCAGATAAAACATCTCTGCAACACAAGTCAGGGAAATATTTTGGTGCAGTTTTTTTTGCCAACTGCGTCACCTTGACAATGTCACAGCAGGAGACCAGAACACATGGCTGGTTTTCACACTAAACGGTGACTCAAAGTACAACACCCTCCCGGCAAGACGCATGTTCATTAAAAACCCAGTGAACACGCCTGACATGTGAATAACAGAACCAGGACAAAAGGCCCACCTCATACACCGAGCACATCAGGGGCAGTAACGCATGTGAGGATCCTCTGGGTCTATTGCCCCTCCCCCGAGGGCCAGCTGATTACCCTGTTAGGGCTCAGCACAATTTCTGAGTGTGTACATGCAGTGGTGCACTTCAGAGCACGATCAGAACTGACCAGTTGCCCGTGACGACTGAGGACAGCAGTGTGTTAATGACTCCACAGAAAGGTACTACAGGTGAACGGGAGCAAAAATAGCTGTGGGGGCAATTCCCCGTGTCCTTCACACACCTACATGTCTGTGGAGGTGAACACGCCTACACTCTGTCTCTCTCACACACACACACACACACACACACACACACACACACACACACACACACACACACACACACACACACACACAGCCCCACCCGGTGTTTCCACACAAATACTCTAGCATCTTCGGGGGGAGGGGGTCACCCAACAGACACTTGGCAGGACATGGCCTCAGCTCACAGGCTCTCTAACTACCCCACAACAGCCAACATGCAGCCCTACAACAACAGGGAATCCTCGGCTCCTGCATTCATGCCTGTTTCTAGGCGACCAGAAATCAGTCAGTGACACTGTGCTGCGCTCCGCTCATAACCCTGCTGCTATCCCTCATGGTCAGCATGGCAACCACGTAGAGGTACATCCCATATTAGCAGCCTCTTCCCCATTCCCACTGTCTATGCTTTGAATCACCACAGCCATGCATTTGGCGGTAGATCCTTTGATTTCTGGCAGCCAGGAGACCACATCAGATGGATTAGTATTAATAATGGCAAGGTGATTTAAAACCGGCTATACAATGCACAGTTGGAAACATTAACCAATAAGAGCGATCTTGACCTACGTGCCATCACAAAACTTTCACTAAGACCGGAGGCACGCAATCCCCTACTGGGGAACACTGACCAGTCAAAGAGCCTCAGCTTTATTGATTATGTTAAAATGCGGCTGGCTTTTATTTTGACGTGCTGAACTGCTGCTTCCGTGACATGTCACGGCTGCGAAATAGCTGCTTCCTGATACCTCAGCCTCGCTGAGCCGCGTCTCTGCCTTACTGGATTCATCGCCAGCCACATGTCTTCGTGGACCAGCTGACAGTGGCACCCTGGTGGATTGGAGTACAAAAGGGGAATAATGGGGAGCGACGAAGGTTGAGACCACAAGCTGGACAGCGGCTCATCCCCCATCTATGCAGCCTTGTGCCTCCAACCCACCAGAGAAACAAGTACACTTTTCACAACACACCCAATTCATGCTTCTGTGCCCATGTTGCTCAGAGAGGAATTCCGTCTAGAAATCGAGTAAAATTCCAGCATTGCAACAAATTTGCACAGATTACTACAAAAAAAATTCCCATGAAATATTCAAGAAGGTGACAGATAGATGGGTAAGAGCAACTCTGTCTGGGGCACGATTACCCATCACAGATCAAGAAGATTCTACAGGCTTGCGGTGATGTCTCAAACATTCCAGGTTTCCAACGTGTAACCTCAGTCTCACAAAAAATACAATGTCTTGAGATAAACATCTAAAAATAACTTGTTATATTTCAATCTGAAATAGGATCAAGCAGCTATGCAATCTCAAATATTGTAAAAACATTGGAAAGGGTGGGAAAAAAAAAACCAAAAAAAACCTTTCCAGGAATTGTCACGGTTTCTTGGGGAATGCAAAAGGATAGAGCAGGGATTGAGAAGCTGAAAATACGAGCCTGGTCAGAGGAGAGAAGACACAGCATACTGTCAGGAGGCATACGGCATCATCAGCTCTGGGTACTTCCAGTAGCTGGTGCACGCCTGTGCTCACACGCAATGCAGAAAATCCCAGTTGCCCGGGTTACAGCAGCACACTGACACGCCATTAGTTACCATGATTACCCACACTCCTGTGCACACGGCAAGACCGATGCACTCATCAATTCAGGGAAAGAAGAACAGCAACAAGTAGCCCTTTTGATTTACACACAGGCATGTCAAAGCTGAGGCTGGCGCACAGAGGGTTAACCTGTTTAAAGGACTGTAAAACCCACAAATGGGTAGAGGCTGCCCAGCTGGAAGTAATCTGTGCACACGAAAGGGGTGGCGGGGGGGCTCAGCTGCTCAGAGAAAAGGGAGCAGCCCACCACACCAGATCTGTGCCCGCTCCACCGTCTCCAACCATGACCACTCCCCACATGCCCAAAAATATACATCAGCAACAATATCAATCCATATGCCAGGAGCTGCTTGGCATGCTGCCAGCTCCGGAACCATCCGCCATCCAGCTCCACTGCTACCGTTTCCACCAAAGTATGCAAGTGCAACAAAGCTGGGGGGGGAGGGCAGGAAGTGTGTGGCCTGCCTGGAGCGTAGAAGCAATCATTTTAAACAGCCTCACAAAACACATGATCACACCTACAGCGAACATATCATTATCAGCATTTAATTAAACCAAAGCATTTTGGATAATACACAGTGCTGCCCCCACAATGTTAAACACTGCATCAAAGAGGACAATTAGAAAATTTAGGAGTGCATGTACAAGCAAAAAATTGATAAGCAATAAATGTGCAACAGAGCCTGACAGCCTCCTGATGCCATTATTTTGTTTGACAACTATCACTTTTAAAATTGAAAAACAATGTCACACACCCAACTACTGAAGATTTTACAGCAAAAACCTGCTGTGCCTGCACTTGATAGAACCCCCAATGTTGCATTGTGCCCAACACGGTCAGACGTAATGAGAATATGACATAAGCAGCTCTCCTTGAGCCCCATCTGGCTAATCCTCCACCTGAAGGCGTGAATCATGGAGCAACACCTGCAACGCGGGCAACAAAGTGAGCTTTATAGTAAAAGCAAACCTCAACCCATTCCAATGCAAGCCATTGATTGTACATTCCTAACTACCCAACACAGAGGTGCTGAAAGGGGGCACGAGGGTCATCTCTATGGTAAAGGCATTTCAAGAAGGTATCAGGACTACATCCATGCTTTCTCCTGGCTGATGACAGCAAGGGCTCCGCCGAAACAGTGGAGGGGAATCATATGTACCAGCACTCAGAGATCCAACCAGTGGAATGTTAATGTGTAATGAGCTCCATGCAGCAGCCATTCATCGATGGACTGGCGGGCTGAGCAGCATAGATAATGTCCAGCAGGGTCATGGGTGGGAGGGGACCAGCAAAGAAACTGCCTACAATGAAGGCTCATGTAGAACCTTCCTGCAAATCTGCTCATGTTTTAGGAGTTGCAAAATTCTGGGAATTTTCAAAGTCGGAAACTTTCCCTGGGAATTAATGGGACTATATGGGCATTAAGGGGAATAAACTGAATTTGCAAAATTGCTGGTTAGCCTACAACAGGGAACTTAAATGTAATTAAAAAAAAACATCTTGCAGCATAATCTTGGTTAAATCAAAATGTTTATGTTTGTATATTCCCCAGCTTAACTTCCCACGGAAATTTTCCACCCCTTTGCAATCCTATATGTATATGAGGAGTTTACACAGTGTCTGAAGAGCACGTCGCAAAATTGGCACACCAGACCCAACCGCACTCGTGGAACCTGTTACCCGTTTCAGGTAACAACATTTAGCTTTACTTATTACACTGACAATAATGTTCCTGTTAATAACATTACCAATACGAACAGCACCATAACTAGCTGTACACCCAGCAAAACACATGAAGACTGCCTGAAGTTAACCCAGGCTGAGGAAATACTGTAACAGACAAAAGACTTAACCGGGCCTACAAAATATGCCAAGAGAATGCTGTTTGTTACAAGGCCCCAAATCTTCATATCATTTTATGTTAAATGCACATTTTAGAGTAATTCCATGGTGTAAAGTTTGATGTGAAAATGGGGCCAAGCTAAAGCCCACAGTACTGAGATCATGAATCTCCGAAATCTTACCACTCCAACTCCCCTCTTGCTCCCCGTCATCACTCTGTGAGTCATTCACCAAGAGGGTCAGCATGATGCTGTAAAGCAGAAGGTTCAGCTGATTAATGCCTAACCCCCCTTAGTCACTACCCCAATGACTAAGTTACCTATCCCCAAGTTTGTAGGTATGGCCAGACCTGTACAACTTCCCAGATCAAACCACAATGGCTGAGAAGTGGGGGGGGGACCAGTCTTGCTCCAATGAAGGCCTCCCAGCTACAAACCTTGTTGGTAATAGCATAATTATGCTCCAAAAACACAGCAGCAAGCAGTTTTTTTGATGATAGGGGAGTTACAGTGATAAGGTTTCTCTAGACTGCTTGCAGTCAACATGTGCTTTTCCTGCCTAAGTAGCTGCATCAAGGACACCTAGACACATTACGGCACCCTTTTCTAGAATTTAGGACATCAGCTGAGGTTACTTGCAGAGTTCACAGCTAGCGTTTAAGCTGAGCACTGGGACATCTGTGCCTGAAGAAAAAAAAAAATCAACCTGTATTAAATGTAAAAAGCAAACTTCACTCATTTCCCCCAATCATTTCTGCTAAGCAAACCTGCCATTTCTGACACTTAAGGTAAGAGCTTCTAGCCTCTTGGTAGTATGGAACTGCCTGCTATCTTGGACTTGGTTCCAGTCAAAGTATTCACTTTAAAATGATTTTGTCAGTTTCTTCTTGTTGCTCTAAAAGCTCTCCAGAAAGTTATAAACACTATTTAATCGGTGTTCTTAAAGTGCAATTGCCAATGAATAGACACCAAAATACCAGAACGCACTAATATTTATCTGGGCTAATCATTTGTTACCTTAGCCAATGTTTTTTTCATAGAAAAGCAAAATCCTTTCTGTTCATGCAGTTAGACAACACTTGAACTAACTCAGCTCAATCTCCTGGCCTCTAAGGGTACAACAGAATGGATTCTCCCGGGATCTAGTCTAATCTACCAATCTTTAAGTGCTAGTCCTTAGCCACTATGCTACCTGTTGCTCATCAAGCAAATCACTGAGAAGAAAACTACAAACCTAAGTGGCTTCACCGGCCCGAAACCACAACACTCATCCAAGCCAAGACATAACTCTGAGGTGCACAGGGGGATCTGACTGTCAGCTCTGACTCTATTTGATTAAAACAAGGTTAACCCGAGACTCCAGTTTTAGAGTGGACATTACTGCAGACTCAGGGTTTCACTGACATTGCTGCAGATGAGCTGAATTTCAAGCAAAAACAGGTCAAGCTAAAGGCCTGCAGAAATGAGCACGACCAATCATCATGGTCCCAGTCAGATATAAAGATAGCACTGAATTCTGAAGAATCGGTGCTAAAAGTTACACCTGTTAAAGAGGTGAAGTAACGGTCATTGTGTTATACCACAACTGCTATTTTAAGGACCAGGCAGAAGCTCTGTGTGGCCTGTGCTCTGACACACACTTCATCACCAACAGTAGCATCTGGTGATTCTAAGCTTTTGTTTGCAACATTTCACCCTAATAAAACCTCACAACTCAAAGCGATGTCAAGTTACTATGAACAGAATATTTCTTGTTACTACTACTACTCTTGTGCATCTTTGAAATCACTCTGTTTCAATGTTCTGAGGCTCAATTATTAAACAGATTGTATCTGATTTTACAGCATACTGCAGGGGTAGCTTAATCAATGTTAAAATATCAATTTATAATTTACCTTACAAAGACATTAACTGATTAGGACTGTAATGCCAGCACATTAACGGGGCCCTCATGTTGGCAGACTGAAATCTTTGGAAACAATTTGTGAGAGATTTTATTCTTATTACATATGCCTCATGGATTATTTCTTTGAAAACTTCTTAAAATCACTTACAGTAATGCTTTACAGTTTATTTTACCAAGTGAGTACCTTCAAAAAACGCTCAAAAGTATGCAATTCATATAATCATTTGAAGTGTACTATTTATTTTTTTTTTTCCCCCTAAGTCAGACACCTTTTGAAACTTTAGAAAACAGGAAACTATTACATGTGTGTCAGAGAAAGAAATTACCATTTGTTTTTCAGAAAAGGGTCTCGCTTATGTCGTAAAGGCATTACTGCTCCAGTTCATTTCAGAAATCTACAGAGTACAATACACACCCTCAACAAATGCTCAGAATTTTTCTGACAGGCATAGCAATTAGTGGCTTGTATTCTTGTACAATGTTCTGTCTGTTGTCATCTTCAGCAACAAAGATGGATATAACATTCATAAATAGAAAGAAGTCAAAAACTTTTCCATTTCTATTAGCGTTTCACAAACTCCTCAGTGTAACTGGAAGGTTGGTCAACATCACAGCAAACAAAGAGAAACTGTCAACTACCATCCATGTACACAGACCAGGTAAGAGGCCCTGAAAAGGCTCATTTTATTACTTATGCTAAATAAAATAAGCAACATCCAGAATGACACTAATACCTCAGTAAACTCATAGCAGTACAGAATTTCAGTGGGTTTTTCCATGAAACTTCCTTGCTCATGGTTATCTCGTGGGACCCAACCCAGCAACCTTCTGTTTCCCAGTTCAGTTCACTACCCAGAAACCTTCTGTTTCCCAGTTCAGTTCACTACCCAGAACTCTACCTAAATAACAAAATGTGTCAAGAAACACTGCATACATTTGTTAAAGGCAAACCGATCCACTGTAGGCCGGCAGATAGCAACCAGCCAACACTCATATCAGATTCACACAACACAAGCCTAGGCAAAGTGTGGTCTGGATGCCTGGGGCTCAGAGACAGGTCATTGCAGTTTGCCCACTCCCTGGTCCACCACAGCAGATGCGATTCAGGGCTACCTGGCACTATGCAGCTCTTCTCTTCACACACATACCATAGGCACTCTCGTTCTCTCACTCTCCCTCCTTCGTTCTCCCCCCACCCACACACAGACACTTCTAGACTCTGCTCTACAGACTGTGAAAGAGAAACAACTCTACATTCCAGACTATGCAATAAGAACTAGGACTGTCCAGTCCAGTATAGGTGAGCATGGTCCTGCCTTTACAAATCACCAATACAGATGTGACCCTGTCGGAGTGGACTATTTAATACCACAGACCGCCAGTGAAAATAAGAATCGACAGGTTTCGGTGAAGTTGGAGCACAACCTCTAGTGATATCCCTAACACATAAAAATGATTACACACCCACTCCCATCCCCTGCTTGCGCATCATGTCAAGCGGATAAGCACAACGGAACATGTGACAAATGGAAGAGTCCCTTTACACTGCGAAACTCGGCATGACTTCCTCCTTGTATTTTAGATCATCCAACCATGTTTACTATTATTTGAGTTTCAGCGTGTGATCTTTTATCGTGATATATGAGATGACCTTCCACAAGCACACAAGGGGTTAGGGGACAAAAAACAAAACTGAGAAAAACCCAGGAGTTATTCCATTCTACAGCAAAACAAAGAGCAAGGTCTCAAGGTCTATTCTCTCAGACATGCACGGTATTTCTTAGTAAACCTCCACCAGCCTAAATTCTGTCTCAGTTTATTTTTCCTCTACACATTTCACTTTCACACCCATTTCTTCCTTTCTAATAAAGGAACACAGAAATGTTGCGATACATTTATAACCGTGTAAATAATAACAAAGCACAACGTGACCAACGCTGCATATTAAACCACACCAACAACTCTCAGGAGAACCTCCAAGCACATCCACCACAGCAAACACGAGTAATGATGCCTCAGTGTAATTAGCACCCTGGCTGTCTTTCTGACAGCTGTAAAAGGGAAGTTAGGCAAAAGAACATATACATACATCGACTATTCAATTCCACCTGCACCGTTCCGGCGTAACGGTTCAGTCATAACTCCATATGATGTTCTAACTACGATCGCAACAAATGACTTATAAACACTGTGATTTTACAGGCCGAACATGCACAGTGAATGCAAACTCGGGCCGCTTCCAAAATTAACTCGAACCACTACACACTCATGTCCATCAATGACCCAACAGATCTGGATAAAGCTGTCAAACACCAACGCACCTTATAGTAAATACCTGCTAAAGCATTCCCACAACAGAAAATGGGGAAAGAAAAGACACAGCATCCTACTTAGCAAGCAGACAGTGTATGGTACCTGAGAGTAACAGTTACACACCGTGATGACTCCATCCAGGTCACAACTCCACACGGCTGGGAGACATGTACGCACATCTCAGCCGACGTTTAAAAGGAGGAATGAGCCTGAAGCAGCCGAGGGGCGACGTCCGTATCTGCGCCTGCTTTACACACCCACCCTCCCCCGCCTCGGACACACCGTCTCCATCCCACCGGCTTCCGAGTGCCGCATGGGAAGACAGTGGAAGATAAATAAGCTCGACAGGCGGCCAGAACGGAGGACGGACGGCTCCGTCACACGGGAGCACAGCCCGCCTGACAGCACGTCGGCACAGCCCGCTCTCCCCCACCACACACACACACACACACACACACACACACACACACACACACACACACACACACACACACGGCCACCGAGGCGCCCCATCCTGCGTCCCTCTGCCTTCGACTCTCCGTGGAGCCTCCCGGCGAGCCGCTGCCTGCCTGCCTGCCTGCCTGCCTGCCTGCCTGCCTGCCTGCCGGCCGGCCGGCCGGCCCACACAGGCGGACGGCTCCCCAACATCAACAATAACATGTCCACAACCACACAGCGACCCGCACTCAAGTGGCTGCGTGCTAAAACGTCGACTCTCCGCCGTCACAGGTGGACAGATAAGCGTGTAGCGAAGCTCGCCGGCGGTTAAAAGACTGTGGCGCGACCTCGGCTGGGTGCGACGGCCGTTATTAACCGATTAAATTAATGGTGGTTTAGAGCTGCGCTTTACCTTCAGTTCCGCACTCTCCGCCATCTTGTTACTCTTGGCGCAGGCGTGATCAACCCCCGGCACGTGGGACGGACGTGTGACACGCTGACGCACGCGCGCGCATTTTGAAAACAAGCTGCGCATTAAACTGAGGTTACCTTCATTTCGGTCATTTTTGACCAAGTTGGGGATGCATTTCGTCGTACAGTTGTCCTTTGATGTATTGTTATGGGATGGGGTGTCACTGTATGAAGCCTGAATATAAATAAACATTATTCTTCACGGGGGCTCAATGGATGGTACTGTTGCCTCCAGGTTTATGGGTTCGAATCCCACTTCTGGTTTCCTCCCATAATCCAAAAACTGGGTTGACTGGGATTCCTAAATTCCCCATTGTGTGTGTGTGTTTCTAACCTTGTGGGAACCTTCCATTCAATTCAACGGGCCTAACCTTAATCCTAATTAAGACAACCGTAACCCTTACCCAGCCGAAACTTTAAGCATAAGCAACCAAATACATGTTTTTTGGTGATTTAGGTTTTTTGATCGCATTCACAGATATGTATAAAATTGAGTTTTCCCTTGTGGAGACGTCACAAATGGTTTTTATTACCTCCTGGGAACATTTTGTCCCCACAAAGTAATATAAACAGTGTGTGTGTGTGTGTGTGTGTGTGTGTGTGTGTGTGTGTGTGTGTGTGTGTGTGTGTGTGTGTGTGTGTGGGTGAG
>JAACJT020000007.1:1596974-1627624 GCA_009936485.2 Gymnarchus niloticus
TGTGTGTGTGTGTGTGTGTGTGTGTGTGTGTGTGTGTGTGTGTGTGTGTGTGTGAGAGAGAGAGAGAGAGAGAGACACTGGCATTATAGCCTTGTGCCCTATACCATGGACCACATGGTATAGGGCACAAGGTGTCCAGTCCCCCCACCCCCTCGTGACCCAGGCCAGGATAAGCGGTTATTAAATGGATGTATTATTTTTACTGTAGTATGGCATGCCTAAAATACATTATTTTAGTCTAGAAATAAGAAATCAATTGTGTAACTCCTTAAATCAGTCTAGACAATGTTATCCATAAATGATTCTGATCATTGAAAAAATCTTAGCACAACAACGTAAACCCACCTTAATTTGATAATATCTCAGTAGGTAATATGAAGCTACATGACAAAACTTATGCAAGTTAGCTTTCACCTTTTTGCTATGTTCATTGTGCCATTTTATTTTTAGACAGAACAATAATGGCGAATGTATTTTATTTAATTTGGTTTTGAATTCTATTTCAAAGATACTGAAATATTGAACAAATTTTTTATCGATTATTTTAGGTGCATGTTCTTGATTTAGTGAAAAGTCACTGACAACTACAAAAACGTTCAATGATTACTGTTATGTCATTGATTAGCCTACGTTAAACACTTTATTATATATAAAACTTAATGGCATTTTTTAAAAATACCAGCACATTTTAGTATAATTAGTAAGCATTGACAATTTAGACCGTATGGTCTTCTTATGACCCTGCTATTAGGCATTTTTACCAAAAGATGTCGCTCTTGTATTTTATTTGATGATTCGGCTGGCATTCCGATAATGTTAAGTAAAACGGAAACACCCATACTTTTATCAAATGGGACGTCTTACGTGTACAAACCAGAATATGTACCTAAAGGTCTGAGACTAAAACAGAACAATGAAAATCTGTAGTGATGTGAACGTCAACGGAAAATTAACGTTAACTGTGCTGCAATGAAAAAAAGAACTGGATTTTAAAAATGAAAACTGTACTTGTATAATATTGTATATATTAATATGTGTGTATGTATATATGTATGTATTCAAATATGTTTACAGCACCGTGCAAAAGTTTTAGTCACTTGTAAAGAAATGCTGTAACGTGAGGATGCTTTTAAAAACAATATCATGAATAGTTTTTATTTATCAATTAATAACATACAAAGTTCAGAAACAGAAAAAAAAAAAACCTAAAGCAATTTAATATTTGGTGTGACCACCCTTTGCCTTTAAAACAGCATCACTTTTCCTAGTTCCGTATACACCCCGTTAAGGATCTAGCAGGCATATAGTCCAGCGCATGATTAAACAGTTATACCACCGGAGCTCATGATCGACAGTATAATATGTAGGTCGTAACACAATCATTAACTGAAACGGAAACAGCTGTACAGGAGGAATGAACCAGGGTGAGGAACAGCCATGCTCTACTGCTGAGGTGAGCTTGCTGAAGACAGTTTAAAGTGAGAAATCTTACACCATGGCAAGACTGAGCACAGCAAAAAGACACATGGTGGTCTTACTGCATCAGCAAGGTCGTCTCTCACAGGCTTTTAAGGTAGATAGATGTTTCCAGATGTTCTCTCCAAGCTCTTCCGCAGAAGCATGAAGAATCAGACATCTTTGAAGACCAAAAACACAGTGCTTGTCGAGTAAACTTAGTGCAGCCAATGAAACACACATTATGCTGACTTCCCCTCTCAATCAGAAGATGTCCAGAAGCGCCATCAGTTCAGACCTGGCAGAAACCAGTGGGTCCCACCCATCTACGCTCTGGAGAAATCTGTTCAGAAGTAATCTTTATGATAGACTTGTGGGCAAAAAGCCATACCTCTGACGTGGAAACAAGGCCAAGTGACTCACCTGTGCACAAAACGAGAGGTGGGGTTCACAAAACTGGCAGCAGGCGCTCTGGATTGGTGCGATAAAATTTGAAATATTTGACTGGATCAGAAGCCAAAGGGCCAGAAAGCAGTACAAGGATGACTGTCTGCAGGCAATGGTGACGCATGGTGGAGGTCCCTTGCAGATTTGGTGCTGCATTTCTGTGAATGGAGTTGGGGATTTGATCAAAATGAATGGTCTCCTCAATGTTGAGAAGTACAGGTGGACACTTATCTGTCATGCGGTACCATCAAGGAGGTGTCTAACAGGTTCCAGATTCACTCTGCTGTATGACAACGACCACAAATATAAAGTCAGAATCATAAGGATCTTCAGTGATAAGAAGAACAAGGAACCGCAGATGTCTGGAACAACCTACCGGCCGAGTTCCTTAAACTGTGCTGGAGTATGCCCAGGAGAACTGACGCTGTTTTAAAGGCCAAGGACAGTCACACTGACTATTGAATCACTTTAGATTTTATTTCTGTTCATCTATTTTGAATGTTGTTAATTGATAAATGAAAACAATTCATTGCAATATTTTTTAAAAGCATCCTCATGTTACAGCATAATTTCACAAGTGTTTAAAACTTTTTCATAGTGCTGTATGTGAGTGTGTGTGTGGACCTGTTTATTATCATGTTGTGGGGGGGACAGTGTCCACTGGAGAAATGAATACCTGTTACTCGTTACCTTGTGGAGACATGATAAGCTTAATTTCATAAAAATCTGTGAATGCAATTAAAGAACCTAAATGGCTGAAAGTCTTGTATTTTGTTGGGTTACTTATGGTTAAGCTTAGGGCTGGCTAAGAGTTAGGATTGTTATAGTTAGGATTTGAGTTAGGCTAGTAGAAATGAATGGAACATCCATACCTTGGTATAAAGACACAACAGTGTGTGTATTGTAATCACCATATAAATTACACGCAATTTGTATCTTTTGATTACATTTATGTACTTTATATATATACTTTGAAAAAGGGTAATGCATGAAATTTTCTGTAACACTAACATAGTGGTCAATGTCTTATGACCATTTGCACATGTACACACACACACACACACACACACACACACACACACACACACACACACACACAAACGCACACACTATACATGGCCAGTATATGGCAGCTAAGACACTAACCAGAGTAAAAAGGACGTTTGTGAGGGTTCTTTAGGAGTCAACACGTGATTCTATATTACTTGTCATCGAGAAATATTCACACGTGTTACTTAGATGACTTTTCTACAAGTCACTTAATGGTCCAAAGACCTGACTGTGTTGTATGTCTTGCTTGAGCATGGTGATTTACAGTTGGTGTGATGTACACGCGTGAACCTGAGGCCATAAGATTATCCATTGAAAAGTGGAAAAAGAGATGAATGTGTGCCCATGAGTGAATTACTGATCCTCAGTTGCTGTAATAAAAATACTGAAGTGGAAAATTTATAGGACACAGAATTAACACAGCATAAAAAGTCATGAAAAGAATGTGTCATCACTTGATTAGATCAGTGTTTGGAATTAATTTGTTTCAAATGTTTATAAGATCACGGTATTTAGTCTAGGTGTAAATTGTATAATCCCAGAAGTCTTGTTCTGCTTGTGGGATGTTCATGCATTTTGGGTTACGGGTGGTATACTTGTTTAAAAAAAAGAGAATAACTTTAACCCAAGGAGAGTTGGTGTTACACCCTGACATCTTTCACGAAGTTGTTTGGTTGTGTCAACTGGTGAAGACATACAATTGGAAGTTATTCATATGTAATTATCTGTCCAATCCAATAATTGCTGTTTGTGAGATTACACTGGCAAAAAACGATTGTTTTGCAAGTTCAAATTAGCCCCCTCTGTGGTGCCTGGAATGCTACACAGTATAATCACATCCATCCATCCATCCATCCATCCATAACCACTTACCCACCACAGAGTCATAGTGACATTACAACCCCATCTCTATAAAATTAAGAAGGAAAATTGTGCAATGAACATGACAGTGATAAATCAAAGTTTAACTTGCCAGATACATTGCATTTTCAAACAAGATTTTTATTACACATCTAAGTCAATAAGTTATCCAGGTTAAAGTGCTTTACATCAATAATATACAAACTGTTTATATGAGAGGAAACAACAGATATTGACAACAACAAAAATAATGTAAAAAAAATCATACGTAGATTGTTTTAAAACAAAATAATCAAAATCAAGAGTACTATTTTACTAAGAAAAAGGTCACAGTATACATATATGATAATTGCACATAGCCACATTATATATGCCAATGATATCTAAAGAGGTGATGGTCGTATGTCTTTAGAGGATTATACAAAATCCTCCACAAGAGGTCTTTAAAACTTTATATTAACAATCTACAGTCCATACAGTGAGCCGGAAAAATCAATATGGATTTGCTGAATGGATTACTACGAACCCGGCCCTCTTTTAAAACCAGTAGTGAGGGAGCCTATCACACTGCTCACCCATTTTCAGTTTCAACTTTATACAAACACCGGTTACATATGTACAGCTTGAACAGTAACAGTCCTTGAATAGTAGGTTTGTAATTTATTGGAGATTCCGGTGCTTATATAGTCTCAAAGCATTCTCTACAGCTGTGTCGGGCGGCACCGCTTTTTGGGGCCTGATCGACGTGTGATCCGTGAGAGTACGTAGACTCCGATTTTAAGGTGGCAAGAGGGGGGGTTTAAAGGAGCAGGTTCCGGTGCAGTGGCGTGGGGTTAGCATCTTGCATGAGAAATGGTGTAGCGCGTCGTGAGCTTCTAGGGAGAAAGTGAATAGATCGGTTAAAACAGCCCTGCACAAGGACACACAATGCCAATGTATTCTTTTAAACAAGCAAAAGAAATCATAAATCATCTCCCCGCAAATTCTCTTGGTGAGGGTCGCGGTAAAAATATAATATTTAATAATATCATAAATATAATCATCAGACAGAGATATTACATCTCACTCCACCAAGTCACTGCCAGATATAAGCTTTGAAACAAATCAGGTGCTGTGCTTACAGAGTAAATCAGCAGTCGTTAACTTGAACACGGCTGAATATCTGATGGCGAATGAGCGGCATTACACACAGTCGCATCGCAGTCTCCTGCAAAATTAAACTTTAATTTGGTCGCATCTGGTTTTTTTTTTCTGAAAAGACAAATTACCTTTTAGTTTCTGCTGAATTGCATAGCGAGCCTTTCTCTCTTGGTCTAACTCGCTGCATAAAGTGTCTACATATAAACAAGGAAAAAAAAACGACACGGTAAAGAGCACAAAACAGAAGTACGACATGCATTAGTAATACACAAATACGCAAAAAAAAACATAGATCTTTATATATTGCGCGAAAAGATGTTGATTTGCATGTTGAACGAATGCAGAAATCTTGAAATCGTATATAAATACCATTCAGCGATCGCTGGAAGAGTTTATCAGTTTTATAACTCGTGTTATCGTGTGTTTATCGCTGACTGTGCCTACATTGAACATTTCCGCTTATGTTCACATGAATCTGGAAGGTATGGGCCTATGTGAAAGTAAAAAGCAAGTTGTTTAAAGTAAAAGGGAGTAAAATAACTTCGTTTAACTGTGCGGTCTGCGACGACACAGAATCTAAAATCTAACTGAAAATCATATATGACTGAATTTGAAATCAGTCAAAATAGGACTGCTGTAGATTACTGAGGGAAGGGGAACCGCGTCACTCAGCTGTAATTATTATTTAATATTCCAGCCAGCTATATATATGCAAGCGAAACTCACCTCGGACGATCTGCAGTTGCTGTACCATTTCCTCTCTATAGGAGAGCTCCCTTTTCATTTGATCTTGAAAATTGTCTAGTATAATCAGAACAGCAAATGTTTAAAAAAAAAAAAAAAACACCGACATGCCAGGCATCATTTAAACCATGACTTTGGTTTACCGGCTTTAGGCCTACAAGAAAAAAAAAATGTCCAATGGAGAAATACTTCTGTGTTTTAGGCATGATTAAATTACCACGCTTTGGAGTTTTACCTAATTACCGTGAATAGCAACTCAGCACGTAACTCAATTTGTAGCATATGGTTTCCTCTCAAAAAGAAACTCTAAAAAAATGTAAACATTTCAAACAGTTTTCTGAAAGAAAACCCTATATGTTGCATGCACTGGAGACAAGTAATTATAATAATGTATTTTAATCAAAGACGTGTTCACACTGTAGATATGAAACCTGTGAAATAATACAGCCTGCATCTTACATTTAATAAAGCCTACCTTTCAAACTCTGGAATTCACGCTCCAGTTTTTTTCTGAGTTCCACTTGTTCCACGAGCTGTCTCTGCAATTCATCTGCAAAGCAGAGTGAATGAGATAGTACTGTATTTACTGCATTTGAACCATATTATGTAAATATCAGAAACAAACGGCGACATTTTATGTAATTGTAACTCAGTAAGACATCACGAGTACTGTTTATTATAATAATAATAATAATACTAACGGGGACAAGGAGATAACTCTTTAAATGCAGGTAAATTATTAAATATGACTAATGCTTATAAAACTAGTACTTCCATCACTAAATATAATAATTAATTTACTTATTTATGGGCTACGATCGTTTTCAATACTAAAAAGATTAGTATGGCGACACAATAACCTAAGATTTTCTAGCAATGAGTTGCACGGTAATTATTGCTTCAGGGCGAAAAGGGGACAATTAGTTTAAGGTAATAGAAAATACTGTTAAATTATTTTTAATTCAAAATGAAATTTTATTCAGAATATTAACTGAACTATTGTTGTCCCGCATTACAGAACGCACTTCTGCAACAAGAAATCTGCATAATAACATATTAATCATATTAATTTTTTATCTCTTTAGGCGTCAGACTTCATGCACGGATTTTTAATGTTCTGAGAGGCTTGCCAGCACCAAATACAACTGAAAAGTTTCGCTTAGAAATATAATGTGAATTAAGATAGACATTAAATATAGTATATTTATTATATAAAATTTTCATTGCTTACATCGTGAAATAGCGATCTTATTTTTACTATAATGATGTCTAGTACTGAGCTATGTACTGTAGCATGGCTTGAGGATGAGATTTGCATCGTAATTACCATTCCCACAACTAGCCTACAGCGCCCTCATCGGCGGCGTTGGCAGCTTGGCTTCTAATACGGAATTTCGCCGTGTGAGTGTTGCAGGACCATGCGCTCCGGCGGCTTGTGAACCAATGGTGTGTTTTAGCCGTTTAAGTAAATCACACGTGCTTCCTCCCCAAGGAACTGTTTAAAATGATCCAATAAATCACACATTTTCAACATCACATCTTCAACATTACATGAGTCATTAAATAAAATATTGTGATCCTAACCCTTATAGCCCATTATAGGTTAGGATTTTTTTCGGTATGAAACGTGAAATATTTTGGAGGTTAACCACTGACCGTAAGATAAACCACTGTAGCCATAGCTATTCGGTTCAAGTGTCGATTGCCTATATTCGGTGAACTTTTACGATATCAATGACTCGGAAGCGTTCAGAGTTCCACACATTTTTCCAGTTAGCAATAATATCGAGAGTAACAGGGATAAGTATAAAAAAGATATCCACATATTTTAGCGAACGGAATTTACACACATTTCTACAAATAAGGTTTATTTACTTATGACATATAACGGTTTAAGTAGTTAGTGCATCACTGTAAACAACCAAACAATATAAAGGCATGCGTTTGTTAATCGGTTAGATAGAGTTGTATTACAATCCTATTTAGTGACCCGTTTCTAGTCTGAAAAAAATATCCAGACGACAGTCTCAATAATAATTAGGATACTTATGTATACAACATACCTGATAAGACAGTAGGATAATAAAAAATGAATAGCGGATATAAATATTTACAAATATGTCAAAATATTATTCGTTTACAAGTTATGCATTATTCTATAAATATAGATTGGAAATATACACTGGTTTGAAAAATTCTGAGTAGAGATGAAATTTAATTCCATATGAACGTCTTGGGAGCGGTAAATACTACTAATACGGTTTCAGAGGACAACAAACTGCACACAGGGTAATAACCCCCATCAGAAGTGCCTAGAACGATTTCCTATAAAAGACAGAGATAATCATAGTCACAGTACGATTACCAGAGCGCTGCTATTGCCAAACGAAGTGTTTTTTTTAGCTGAGCGCATTAAGGCAGGGATTTCCCAGCGTTGAGGTGCGCTGATAAGGGCATCACTGTACTGTAGGGACTTATAAGCCAAGTGACGTCACACCCCAACTGGCCCATCTTCCCTTTGAACTACCTTACGATTTTATGTCATATTTAAGTATACCCTTCTATTAATACTGCGCGAAGACCGATGAAGGAAAGAACAAACTGATTTACACGATACGCCCTATTGACAATGACTTGGTAATAACATACTCAAAATCTCATACTGTCACCTTTCATCATCCCCCCCCCCCCGAGTTGCTTGAACTGTGCAGTAATAATGCTTCTTAGCGAAACGTAGTTTTCTGAGCATCGTTAGGCTGAGATGTCGGTGCGCAGTCATGAGTTTTCTCCCCAGAGCTATCCACTTTCTGTCAAAACATGCTCATGTATCCTGTAATGTGTACTATACGCCTAAATGAGACCCGTGATTCGTTAGCGAAGGCAATATCCGTGACAAGGAAATGCGAGCTTGATATCTGCTCAGAATAATAAAGCCATCTTTGTGAAATATCTGTTATCTCGGAAAGCGTATATTATTTGTTTAACATTAATAATGATAGTGTAAAATAAAATTTAAAAAAATCAAAGGCTTTCATTAACCGTGACTACTCGTTGCGATCCTTACCTTTCGCCATGTTTTCAATGTCTTTTTCCATGAATGGTACCCTGTTAACATCAGTACGCGCCACCTCCTCACCTGAGCACACAAAACACATACAACCTTCATAGTCTACTGAGCAATTCTGTTCATCCTGAACTGATTTCAGCCAGGAAGACATTCTTACACGTATGCCTATATACATGTGCAAACATACGCGTATTAATGCATATAGTGAAACAATCATGCGCATGAAAGCCCATCACGACATACAGAGAAAATTGTTTAAAAACAAAAAGTGATAAAATGACATCATTACAAATAAAGACAAACCCACCCCGGGTTGGATCTCTCGGACTTTCCTTGGAGGCAGTGCCTTGGTCCTGGTAAGGTTTCTTCAGGTCAACCTCTTTTGGTGTCGAGGAAATGTCTTCTTTAAGTGAATCTTAAACGGCAGTAGATATGTATTCAATTCTACTCAAATATTGTTCAGCAAAATTTCATCATGACTTTTTTTTTTAAACCAAAACTAGAAATCCTAATCATTATGCTTTGTTTTCCCAACCATAATCTTTATCATAGTATACTGCAGTTTCAGAGACTCATAGATACGTTTCGTATTTAAAAGGCAGTTTATTAAAACTGTAAACGTTTACAAGTAGGAGGAAAATGAGGACTCGTATACCGTTAGAGTCCAGGAGCCCGCAATGATAATTATTGGTTGGTCCAAAATTAGCGGGGACATTCAAGGGCACGTGATCATCCCTTTCACGTACGTACACCTGTAAAATGAAGGGCGCAATTAAATGTAATTACGCTCAAATCTCCAGTCCCACACAATTCCCGATCTAATTTTTGTAGAGATCTGATGGAGCCACGAAAACAAGGCCAAATTGTGCAAGGGTAACAAACAACAATTTGCACCCCTCTTCAGAGCCATAAAACCCGTAGCTATCTATGCCAAATTATGAGGATATTTAGCGAACAGCATTTATAAATAAGCATAATAACAGACACTTTGTACAAATAACTGAAATTAAATGGAAGTCCTTCAAAGCCCAAAGCCCAAGAGTCTCGATGCCCTCGTTTAAGTGCCTACTATTTAAAGCACTTTGAGCAGCGCGTAAAATGCGGTGCTGGAATTAATAGAAAAACGTCTTTCACCTTGTCAGTTATTACGCTCATATTTGTTATAATGAATTTGCAAATGTAGCTCATGATAAAAATGCATATGACCTAATAGGAAACTATTATTATTATTCTATTTATACATCGATTCAGAAAAACCAGTCACTTCATGCCTTGTTTTGAATTTTATAATTGCAATGCGATTTTACGGCGGATAATGCGTATTTCTCATCAACGACTGTGTTGTTCGTTAGCAGATATCCGGCGAATCTGAAAAGGGAAGGAAAATACACAGGAGGTGTACTGACTTCGTACAAAGATGCGTGAGTATTGCCCTCTGTTATCGGTTCACTCCGCCTCTCCTCGTCTGCGGCTGCCGCCTCACTGAAGTTTGCTCTCTGGGGGTCCTCCGAGGCGGCCAACGGCTCAGGCTCAGGCTCCTGGTTCTTTTCTGGAGGGGCTTGAGAGATGACCAGCGCAGGTGGGCTCTGATGGTCCTCCACTGAAAGTTGAAGGGATTCTTCATCCTCCGGCACCCTGTTCGATTCCACATCCACATCCGGCTCTTCCACGCTGTCCACGTCTGGGGACACGGATCTATAGCTGGAGCTCTCGCTCATGAAATCTGGTGACATGTACCCGGAGCGGGCCCCATTGTACGCCTCACGGTTTCCGTAAAGCTTGGCTATGCTTTCAGCGTCTTTCACAACTGGCCTAAAAGCGGAGATGTAACTTATTTTTCTTGGGGCAATGGACACTCCCTCCATTGATCTAGCCTCGTCTCCGGATTTGTCCTCTTCGTTTCTGGTAGACTGAGTGCTGGAGCACCGTTCACTGTCCAAAAGACTGTCCTTTGGAGTGTTGGTGCTCCGGTCGCTCTGCTCTGAAGCGTCTGCTTCGTTCTGCCTGACGCTCAGAAGCTCTGTGGGTGGTTTAGGTTGGGATTGCGGGTAGGGGGGAATGGGGAGACTGCCAGTTGCAGGCCAGAACATTGGAAAGGAAGGGTATACACTGTCCTTTGCCCCCGGCCAAAACACACCTGACAAGTTAGTCTTATTTTGTTCTCCAATTCCTACGCCGTCGTCTTTCTTTTGACACAGTCCAAAAGCTGGAAATCCATACGGGTGTGGGAATAGAGGTGGTGGTATTTTTTGCAGCATCCCGAAACTCTTACTTGGCACGGGAATGACGGGATAGCTGCGGACACTGTTCGCTAGGCTAAGGCTATCCCGCTCCTCCTCGCAGCGCATCGTTTTGTGAGGAATCTCGGGAGAACTGCTTTGAGGAAGGCTGCTGGAGCTCTGTTGTTTGAGAGGGGAAGAACTCCCAGACCCACCCATCGGCAGTGTCCTTTTACGGCTTCCCCCATTGAACATGGCTTTCACGTCCTCCCACGCGTGGGCCACATCCTCCGATATACTTTTGTCTGTTAATTTGAGGTGGCGCCTCCAAGAATTGAAATTAGCTGCATCTGGCTGCGTGTATTTTGACTCGGGAGTACGATGAGAGTGAAAAATGAATTTGTTTGGAGAAAAGTACATATTGCAATATGTGCACTTAATGCACTTGGCTCTGGAGCTATTATACCTGGCTGGTATGAAGCTGCCTCGGCTTCCCCAAGCACATTCATGAGATACGTCAAACGCAAAGTTTTCGGGTAGTTTAGGAGGACTGTGAGCGCCGAGGAAAGATTTGCAGAGCCTTTCGGCCTCGCGCTTGGTGATCATCCCGCAGCGCCTGGAAGATATGGGCATCGCCCCGGCGCGCCTCAGGATCTCGAGTTGAACCGGTGTGCACTGCACACAGGTGATTCCAAGGGCAACGCGTCGATTGTGGATCTCGTTGTAGCTGTAGTTCTTTAATAAAGTATTCGAAATCTGAGCCAGGCAGAGTCTTTCTTGGCCGTCTATTACCAAAGAAACGATGGGAACTCCGTATAACACAGTTTCACTGACTTGGTTGGGCTTAAGAGAGCTGGTACTCGAGTATGGCTGAAGTTCTTGTTTGGAGCTGGGGGAAGAGTTGGAATCTCGTCCCGATGGAAGCTGACTGGGGATCGACTCCATTCCTGGAAGTCTGGAGTAAGGACAGAAACGTTCCAATTAGTATTCAATATCACCTTCACTGTATTTACACACACAGAGATAACAATGCAAACACGGTCACATTTACGCAAGTGTATTTAAATCACCTGCTTATACAATGATTTTGTTTGTAAATTGAATTGTTGAAGAGTCTTTCTTGAAATCGCATTTATCGCATTTGTCGTAAAGAGGATATTGCGAGCAGTTTCTTTTTACCATGTTTAATTATAAATATAAATGTTATTTTTTTATCACCATAAACTTCCTGCCGCTTTTTCTACTGAGGGTAGTGTCATTTATTGCAGAAATATTTTAAAAATCGAAAATAAAATAGATCAAACGTTAATTGTTATTATTATAAATGGATAACATTGCAAAAACAATAAGTTAAATATTAGAACAAAACACAAGATAATTATATATAATATTATATAACTTTAGTAAAAGAAAAAGAAACTAAGTAACAAAAGATACCCTATAGATAATATACCGTATCTGTATAGCTTATGAAGCGCTATTGTTAATTATAAGAATGAACTGACCTCCGTTGCCAGTGCGTTTCACTTTACTCACCACTGACCGTCCGTGTTATAAAATAAGACTATAGGTTTGTTTTATTTCTTTTATAATAACCCGAAATACCTGCATTGTTTTTGCGCCAGTTTAAATAATCCATGTTATCTGCATTACGGTTTTAATAAGACAGGACAATTTCTATCATTTACATTGTTATTTTTAAAGGAACTGGGTTCTATTAGATTTATATTGCACCATTTATTTTGTATATTATTATCGCTCATTTACGTGTATTTTCATTTTATAGTTGGTCTGAATTCCGTGTCTTGAAGAGTTAAGTTTGCGATGTAACACTATGATCCCGAACCTCTCTTTAATGTTTTTAGGTCGGCTCAGCAGCGAGGAAGCTTACTTAACTGTGGCAATAAAGACGTTAACACGTAAAAGAGCAGAAGGAAAATATACTTTGAGCCGTGCCAATGAGCTTATCTTAGAAGTAAAGAACCACTAATCCGCTTTCGTTGTAATTACACAGACTCAGTTGTGCATCTTTGATCTGTTAATAATACCCCTGTCTTGTATAATTAAAACATTGAAATTGCTTCCGTTCAAAGCAAGGTTTCGTTTCTAAATGATTGTTTTCAGTCAGTAACACGATATACAGTACAAATATGTAATATTTAGGCATTGTATATGTTTATGTAGGCCTGGAATTTAACATACAAAAACAAGGAAATAACAGTTGATTAGGCCAGACAACATTTAAAAATTCTAACTAATTCAAAAGCAATTTAAAGAAAATAGATTTATTTTAACAACCAAATCATGATTTATTCGAAATTACGATGTCAAGACTAATGATGAAAACATCCTGTCAGCAGGAACATACAAGATAATAATAATAATTATACTCAGCGAGCGATCTTACCTTATTTCGAGGGAGGAAATCACTGCTCCTTGGAAACAGCAAAAACTATAGAATTAGTCTCGAAATTGTATCAATAACAATATCAGAAATCTTCCGATGTTTGAAGCGAAATTGGTGTAGGATTTCGGTGTTCAGATTTGACGAGAGATATCAAAGTGTATCAGCCTGCTTATCTCTCTCCCTCACTCACTCTCTCCCTCTCTCTCTGTCTCAGTGCAACGAGTGGACCTCCATCCTGCTCGACTCTCGTGCAGTGTGTGGGGAGCGGGAGGAGAGTGACCACATGGCAGTCCTGGCCCCTGCGCTAGTCCTCACTGAAGATACTCAGCGCTGATCAAGTGACAGCTAAACTAATGGCAAGGCACACCCACTTAGCACCAACATATTTACATTAACTGTTTGCCTTCGGGACCGGTGGAAAACGGCAATCACGGTTGTCAACCAGACAATTTAAATTCAACCTGTGATCTTTTTTCACACTGGAAACAATAGCAATGAAAAAAGCACACGAATCTCCAATCTAAATATATTGTCTCTATAGTTTGTGTATGAGCATTTGTTATTTTAATATGTCATGATGCACTCATGGGTTGGTTACAACGTTTTTTTTTTTTTTAAAAAAAGTAGCCTTCATCTCCTCTGTTGAACTGCACAGGTAAGGTGCGCACTGATGATTCTATTAATTAACAGGATACTTCTAAATAAAAATCCCATATATCAGCCCGCTTTTAATGCTGAATTTATATGTTTAGGCTGTAGATGCCCTTATGAGTGATTGTAGAACAGAGGGTGCACGTGCATCGGAAGATTGGAGAATAAAGGATTCTGGCACGAGACGACATTTGGCTCTTACATTCTGTATAAGTATTTACTGTAGTTATTAACTTACTGCGTTTTTCTATTATGCCAGAATGAATTCATCTGAATTCGGCCGTGAGTTAAGTATTTAAACAATTCAAGAAACCCCTGATACTCAAATAATTGACTAAAAAATTTCACGTCCTCATAATAACAATTTATTTCTCGTGTTACACCGCCATCTGTATAGTTTCTCATAGGCGCGTGGAATCAATTACTGTCTTCTGTTAAATAAGAAATGAAATTTGACTTAACTTTAGTTTGGCGATTATTACGCATGTTATATAATTTATCTCTCAAAAATAGATGCCTGCCATAGGACAAGGTCGTTCACCGAATAATATTTGAATCGGGTTGACTTATTTATATCACACCATGTGTACACCCACTTCATAGATGATCTTTATGTGGGGCGAATTTGTAGCGTATAAATAACTAAAAGTGTAGGTTTGGCCAATAGTATTATAGGTAAGAGTTCCGACACGGTTAACATCTGAGTCTCTTCAATGCCCCCCGGTTAACCTTGTTGAGTCCTTCGGTGAAATATCAATTATCGGTTTACTGTAAAACATCAGCCTACTACAGAATCCATTTAAGAATAAACGAAAGCAAAACATGACAAATCCCGTGCATGATAAAATTTAGCTTCCTTTATAATAAGTGCATTGCAATTTTACACAGATACACACACATGTAAATGTTGCTGAATCAATAAAACGAGAGGGTTTTGAACACACACTGAAACATGAAATAAAGAAGACGAAATGGCAGTCGTTTCGAGCGCTAACAAAATCACATCTCATTTAATTATGGGGCATTTTTCGGTAGCAAGAACATAAATAATGCAACATCTACTTATAATAGGTAGAGCAGCAACAATACCAATGATAATGATGACAATAAAACAACAATAACAATAAATACACTTCTTCAAGTTATTCGTCTGTTTATCTGTCATCATGCACAATTTTATAGGACTACTGACGAAAGATTTGCAGATTCAAGCATATCGTTTAGTGGAGGATACAATTTAACTACGAATTGCAATGCATAAAGTGTCCAAATTTCCCGGGGTTCTTTATACAATGCCATATTATTAACTGTCCTTAATGGACGCGCTGATTAAACTGTAATTAATCATACTGTCTAGGCCAAAATGTGAACAATTACCCTAATCAAACGTCCACAAACGGCCTCAAGCTACGCTTTTGCTAAGCAGACCCTATTGAACTAGAGCAGCTTTTGCTGTTAACCAAGGAATGGGTTATATAATAGCAGATGCATTATTTATTACTGGTCTTGACCATTTTTGTGTAGGTAAATACATATTTCGTCTGTAAACCTTCGACAAGTGCTCGACTGGTTACGTACAGTGCATGCCTTCTCTTTTATTAAAAGACAATAGATATAGAAACCGCATAATGCGTTTTCAGAATTGACACCTCTACATTACTTCAGAATCCGAACAAGATTGCGTCGGTTCTCTGAAACTGCCGCATGAGGCGACAGAACGGCAACCTTCGCGTCTAGCATATTCAGTATATTTGCATAATGCGAAAATGGGTTATAACTATTTACAATTAACACGGATGGTGATTTCCAATTAGTCTCTCAAGAACGCCGAATTTGTTTCGCAGCGTTTCATATTTGATCCGAATAGAAGTTGTAAAATTTTAGCTGCTTCGACACTGAGATCTGACAGCGACACTATCAGCCCAGCTCACTGCAATATTAATGGAGAGAGGAACTTAAACCCGATCTGGCTCGTCCGTGTCATCTTTCACAATCAAGAGGTTTTCCTCCTCCCCAGCAATAATTACAATTTTATACTGTAATTATTTCTCTCTTCTTAATAATTTAGCGCACAAGTTAAATGCCCCATTGTTACTGATTATTCCTGAGAAAACTTACGGGCTCAGATGTCAGAAAACACTCATCAGCGTTTGGGTTCAGCACCGGTACAGCGACAGATCAGCCCGTCCGCTTTTAATTAGACCTTTCAGCGGTAATTCTAGACGAGCCCTTCCATTACCTCTGGACAGACTTGAATAAGATTTTTTCTCAGAGTAAATGATCTGAGCCGCATTTGCGTGCTTTCAATTGTTTAAACAAATTACCATTTAAATATTAATACAACGTAGATTAAAGTCGCTAAACTGTGCTCACTAAAAGATTTTAATTTGCAAAGTCTACTGTTAGATTTACGCACGTGAAACAGAATATAAGGCGGAAATAAAGCGAGTAACATTTGGAAAAGAGTATGACAGCGTTCAAAAAAAAAAAAAAAAAACAGCCAGAAGACAGAAACAAACCGAGGCTGTGTTTTAAAACTAAATTTGCACAACTGTTCAAATTCACTTTGACTGTAATAAAGAAACCCCAAGACCTGTCAATATTCGTCTTGCCAAAGTATTAGTAGTATATATTATATAAAAGCATATAGACACATTTCTCAAAATGTACAATAAATCATTACAGACTGTAATATATAAAACATGTAATGTGCATGTCGAACTTCGTGTCTAGTCTCCAAGCTGTCGTGCCTTCGAAATGTAAATGTTTTTGTCTAAGGCAGTAAAGCGCGATATTAAATCAGCCCTAAAAGATTTTTAAATGCATCCTTGGATGCACATATTTCCAATACATTGGACTATAGAGGCTGTTTTAAAATATGAATTGTGAAAGCAATGCCAGATTATTAAAATAAACGTCGAAATTGCGTCAGGTGACAAAGTGACATCTGTCACAGCGGCTGAAATGTAGCTGAATGGAGCTCCGCTTTTGCGGATACGTTTTCCTATAAAGCGATTTCAGTTCAATTATAGGCTGCACATTGTCACTGAGTAAAGCGCACGTCGTTCTCCTTTTCAGTTTTAAACCATAGTTGTGACGATAGAGGGAGTGATCTTCTTTCGCCATTACATCCAAAGCCCACAAACACACATCTTTAAGCAACAGCTTACGACTGACATCAGCATTAACGGGAACTTTAAATAACAGCCGCCTTTCGTATTATCTGGGCTCCCGTTAGTTATGTCCTTCTCTTATCGGCTGCATTATTTACAGCTATTTACACATCTCGACTTCTTTATTTCTTGCCTTTTAAACTTTTGTTCTTAATTCTATATTTCCAGAATGGGTAGCCCGTAATTTAGACCCGAATTTCCTCGCCAGCATATGCTAAAGGCATTGTGGAATATATAGATATCTCATTGTTCAAAATGACTGTGAAATCCATCAGTCTGACTATACTCAGCCCCAGTGTCATCGAGGGCTTTAAATGTACAGCTTTGTTTCACACTATGATTTAAAAATGACTGTGAAATCTCAGTCTGACTATACTCAGCCCCAGGGTCATCGAGGGCTTTAAATGTACAGCTTTGTTTCACACCATGATTTAAAAATGATTGTGAAATCTGTCAGTCTGACTATACTCAGCCCCAGGATCATTGAGGGCTTTAAATGTACAGCTTTGTTTCACACTATGATTTTAAAATGACTGTGAAATCCATCGGTCTGACTATACTCAGCCCCAGTGTCATCGAGGGCTTTAAATGTACAGCTTTGTTTCACACTATGATTTAAAAATGACTATGAAATCTGTCAGTCTGACTATACTCAGCCCCAGGGTCATCCAGGGCTTTAAATGTACAGCTTTGTTTCACACTATGATTTAAAAATGACTGTGAAATCTGTCAGTCTGACTATACTCAGCCCCAGGGTCATCGAGGGCTTTAAATGTACAGCTTTGTTTCACACTATGATTTAAAAATGATTGTGAAATCCATCGGTCTGACTATACTCAGCCCCAGGGTCATCCAGGGCTTTAAATGTACAGCTTTGTTTCACACTATGATTTAAAAATGACTGTGAAATCTGTCAGTCTGACTATACTCAGCCCCAGGGTCATCGAGGGCTTTAAATGTACAGCTTTGTTTCACACTATGATTTAAAAATGATTGTGAAATCCATCGGTCTGACTATACTCAGCCCCAGGGTCATCGAGGGCTTTAAATGTACAGCTTTGTTTCACACCATGATTTAAAAATGATTGTGAAATCTGTCAGTCTGACTATACTCAGCCCCAGTGTCATCGAGGGCTTTAAATGTACAGCTTTGTTTCACACCATGATTTAAAAATGATTGTGAAATCTGTCACTTTGACTATACTCAGCCCCAGGGTCATCGAGGGCTTTAAATGTACAGCTTTGTTTCACACTATGATTTAAAAAGGCACGTGCCAGCTGTACACTAACGGCTGTTTTCCGTGATGCTGATGCTCTTTACAGTTTTAATGTACTTCTTATGTGCGCTGCACTGCATGTGGAAGTCGTTCTGGAGAAAAAACGCTTGCCAAGGCTTAAAGTTTAAAATTAGCGGATAATGAAGTCTTCCTTCTGGAAAGAGATGAAAGAATCGCTTTGGAATTAAACTGATGTTAGTATGTCCCAGGACAGAATAATGGCACCAGGATAGCCAGCATCTTAAAGGCGTGAAGGTTCTCGACACCGACCAAGCAAAATTCACTCTTTCCTGAACCGAATGGCCGTTACATAGCCCACGTGGCTTTAGAGTCAAAGTACATTTTTATCAAATAATTTGAAGACATGCAAGGAATAGACAACACTTTTCATATTTGACTCCGCAGTTGCAAAAAATGAAAGCCAAAAACAGCAAAATCACGGCAGTCGACTGATTTCATTCCCCAAATGTAAATGGAGCCATGTTGTCTATAATCAGCTAGAGATATTAAATGTGTTGTTTTCAGAAATAGTCAGTAAAGACATGCTTGCACTTCTCCTGTTTTGTTATCATTATTCCAATGAAAGTTTTAATTAAGAAAAAGCCCTGCGCGGTAGCGGCGTATTACGGCTCCGCGCTAATTTGCTTCTCAGCTTTGGATATTAATTGTATCTGTTTGTGAGGCCCCGGCAGGCCTCCCGTCTCTGATTAAAATATGCACTAATCTGCAATGTTTCTTTACAAGCTGCCAGACTCTTCCGCTATGTACGATCTATTAATTCCTAAATAAAAACAAATAGGAGGCGTTCAGCCTTGCTGAAATAAGGATACGACGAAATGTTTCGGTGGAATCTGATACTGTAAGTGGCGCTACCCAGCATGTCAGTCTACTTACTGAAGACAGCAGTCGATACTGGAGTATGCACACATTTCAGTCCTTTAAAAACAATGCGACTCCGACTATACGTGGGGAAAAAAACAAAACAAAACAAAACAAAAAAAAAACGGGGGAAAATATTTACTATTTACTACTTATATTTACTACTGAACGGAACACAAAGGCCCAGACGCCGGTCAGCCTCCCGAAGCCCGGCCGCTAAAGGAACTGTGATCTTCCGGACTTCGGCGTGGGTCGGAATTCGATTTAGACGAACCCTGAAGACGAGGTTCGGCCGGCGGGCCCGGCGTCGCCACGCAGGGTCCTGAGCGCCGCTGTCACGCGGGCAGGCGGACGCAGTGGAGAGCAGCACAGCCTTTAAACCAACAGCACAGCACGCCCGACTCCCTCTCATATGTACAGTATGTGCCCATTACATGCCTGCTGAGCTTTGAATGAGTCAGTGTTCTCCAGTGTAAAGGGGACTAATGACTACGGCTGATGACTGCCGCTTTTCCCCAAGAAAGAGGAAACAATTTGTTTAATTGACATTCGGAAGGCACTAAAAGCAAATGTATATAATTGTGATTATTATTCCAAAAACACCTCGAGAGAAATTGATTAATTCAGTTTACTCACGAATCACGGCAATTAAAACAATAATAGCAAAGTAACAAAAACGCTGTTCGATATGTAGGTGCCAACTGTGGGAAAAGCAGATAATTATACTGAAATCCTGCAATGAATTTAAAAAAAAAAAAAAAAAAAAAGAGTTTTGGGGAGGGGGGTTTCTGTCAATTAAAATACAAACAGTTAAATGTACGCTTAAAACTACCAGTGGAACACCTTTTCGTTTTGATGCAACGCCGTCTTTAACGCTACCCTCAGTCTTCACACGATGGCTTCGCACAGGCAAGCAAACAAACAAACAAACAAACAAACAACCCAAAAGGCTGTCTTACAGAATGAATGTCTATTGAATTCTATAAATGCGCAGCGGGTTATTAAACGTTTTCCGGAGCACAGGCAGATGGCTGGAATGGCTGTGGAGCGGAGACAGGCGGTACTGACAGCACTTACAAACCGGCTGGGAGGGGCTCGTGACCTCAAGACAAGCCTTATTTATTTATTTATTTATTTATTTATTTATTTATTATTTAGAGGCATCATGCGGCCACGTGCATGAGGCTAAGGCTGGAAATCACTCATCTGTTTGTCGAGCGTCTCTTCTGTGGCACATCGCCGTCTACTCCAGGCTGACGCATTAAGCGGATCGGCCAAAGTGCGCGCTGCCTTAGTCGTTCTTCACAATTCATACAAATTGCACTTAAGCCGTAGTAATTAACACATAAATAATGACAACATCAATATTTAATTAAGAACACTGCAATTTAACATTACAATATCCTACACATTAGCATAAAATTGTGTTTTTTTTTTTCGCCTCACGAAAAGGCTTGCTAGCTATCGATTGTGAGATGAAAACGCAACGACGGAAATAAAAGCAAAACAAAAATAAAAATAAATAAAAATACCCAGCGCAGTTTACTTTTGAAGCAGGCCAGCAAATGTTTAGGTTAAAACTTAGGGAACCGTATCATATAAAAATAAAGGTTTGTCCTGGAGGCCAGCAGAAAGATTGCCACATAAATCACAGCAGTCTAATTCAGTGGAAGTTTAATAAACGCACCTATTGAAAACGAATGTTCTCAATTTAACAGTTGTATCAGCACCATATAAAACCATGACCCCAATAAATTTAATTTTAGAGGCAGATCAATCCGCTTATTTCATATTGATCCTTGACTTGATACACTAAAATCGCCTCTTGCAGCCTTTTTTTTGTTTCGAATGAAAATAGCATTTCGATTACAGCCTTTATTAGGAAAAGATTGCTCCAAGAGGATCGGTGTGGCCTGAAAATTAAATGGTGACATTTTAATTACTGGACATTGATAAAAGAAGCCCGGGAAGGGCTCTTTAGAGGGCCGGCACACTTCGTCTGCCCTGATGTGCTAATCAAGTCAGACTGCGGTCCAGAAGGTCACCGGCGGAGTCCGTGCGACGCTGCAGCGACCGTCCAGCGCGGTGCCACCGAGCCGAGAGGCAATCTCCCAACCAAACCGGGTCAATATTTCGGCTGACGTGTTTGTGTTCCGAACAAATTGAGCTTCCCAGCTGCCATCTGCTGCGGGATCACGGCGCTCGCCCGCTGCCTTTTTTTTGTTGCGTATCAGGATAGCGTTTATCATCGCCAAGTACATATGAGTGTACCAATAATCCGGAATATCGTTAGATGTATTAAAACAAAAAAAAATTTTTTTTTTTGGTCAGTTTTAATATGTTTTCAGTCTGTCGGTGAAGCAAAGCGCGTTCACCTCGTACTTTTTTAAAGACGCCGTGAAACGAGTGGATTTTAAAGGCCGTCAGACGCCTGACTACAGTCGAGTTTCAGCTGAGTTTAATTTAGGCTACTAATTCACCTTCAGCGTCTGTAATCTCTGAGAAAGATTTTTCAAAGCGATGCCTATGAGGAAATAAGCGGCCAACGGAACCTTTCCCGTCTTAAATACTCAACAGCAGACGAGAATGTCTTTAACACAGCAGTTTACTCAGATCTCAGAGTCTTTATTCAGCACGCAGGCCTGTAGGAGAAAACAGACGGTGAGACGTAGCGTTTTCTCCAATGCAGCACGATAGTCGAAGCCCGTCTCCCATAAGGAGTCCTTATTTCAGATAGCATTCGTAAAGACGCCACTGGGCTGTATGCAGCAGGGCCCCGTTCATCTTCTATGGTCGCCAGAGACGATTTAAAGCCTACATGTTAAGGGTTACCCCCCCGTATTTTCTCCACCACTTCAGCACTATTCAAGTGAAGAGCTCCGTTTTAAGTTCTGCTTAATTCATCTTGATGGCACCGCCGTGTGTTGGTAAAGGCGAAATGAAAACCAAGCAGTCGATAGACAAGCCTATCGATTAGGAAGAGGACTGCCGACACTAAAGTGCTCAAAGAGAGACAGAAACAAGATGAGACAAATTAAAACATCACCCACATCTTTAACAAGCGTCTTGTAGTCAGGAGACAAATGACTACATTAAAATGTAAAACAGTTTAAATGTACATACTATTTCAATAAACCTGTGAGGGGCACAATGACTTATATGGGTTTAGGCTTTTCAGGGGCCCTACTTAGAATGTTTAATTACCCACGTCTGCTTTAAATGTGTAGTACACACAAACTTAAAAAGCAAAGACAAAACGTTAACCAAGAAATTCACAATTAGGTATCCACGGATAAAGGGTTAAACGCACAATCTTAGTCATTTAGTTGACAGGAATTACAACGCTCAGTTGCACAGTAAAAGAAAATAAACCATAGCTTAATTTTTCATTTATTCATTTTTCACTTTGTTGGCTTCACGCCAGGATACCAGTAAAGTTAACATACGAGATTTAAGCACAAAGTTGTCAAAGAAACAAAACGACCAGTTTTGAGGAAAGATAAAAAAAAAAACCAATTCTTTTGTTCTACGTTATTTATATATGAATTATTGCACAAATGAAGCTCCCCTGTGCACCAGACATCCCTTGGCTCCATATAACCACAATGATCTACAAGGTGACGACGTATCTCTATGCACATTGACAATTCACGCAATGTTAGGCAGTGCATTTCAGCATAGTTACAACTGGGTGATAGGCTATTTATATGACTGGCGATTTTGCCTCTTTCACACAGTGGAATTTAAAGTTCACCCAGCCTCTGAGTTTGTCTTTAGTCAAGGACACCTTTAACGGACGAAAAGGCTGTAACTGCTGAGGTTGTTCAGATATCTTGGCATCTCTTTTGCTAACAAACTCCATACACATTATAACAAAGATTAACAAACCATGAGAGAGCGAGAAACACACCAGAAACAGCATAAAAATGAAAAACAAACCTGAGAAACCGTTATATAATTACAGACAGCAGTAAAGGAGCCAAAGTCACACTTGTGTTTGAGAGAGACCTGTGAAGAATGTCAACTGAACAGCACAGCTTTATATGACAAACGTTTTATTGCAATGGACACACAGCTTAAGAGATCAGGGGTTTGATCCCAAATTCAACCTGAGCTCTTCATGTTCCACATTTCAAACATGAACAACAGACCAAGTTTAAATGACAAAAAAGCTCATAAAATAACACGATGGCAAAATCTAATACTGGAAAACATTCTACTGTATATTTCCATAAATTCGGCAGGTAACTCGTCAAAATCTCCATGAAGTCATGCAGATATCTTAATATTTACAATGCAAGTTTATTTCAATGTGCATCCAGTGCGACCATACAGTGCAAAATACTTAGATGAGTGGCTTATAGATTTCAGTTTAATCTTGTTTTTTCCTGTCATTGCTTGTTGTTGCTAATATTAACTCCAGCAGAAACTTCATTTCTCAGACATCTGTCTTATTTGTGGCATACTATTACAAATAAAAAAAAAAATGGCAGGTGAGTTTGGTGTCTAACTGAAAAATTTCAGCTGTGCCCGTTTTTTTTCGCCAATTTTTCAGAAATAAAAATTCATCCACTTATAAACATATTTCGTTTAACATCCTATGACAACTACTAATAAAAAAAGATTGGCAACAGTAAGGTAACTTAGAAAGCCACATACAGCAAGACTTTTGTAAATGAAACAAACGCAGTGAAAACGGAGAATGACAACATGCTGGGTGATTAGGGAGCCATGCAGCGAGCCTACAAGACTCAGACTAGCGTATAGTGATACCGGCACTTAAAACACATTTTGACTAAAGTCAGTCTTTCAGTATTTCTGTTTAGCAGGCAGGACTTTGAACAAAACATAGGCAATCTGTGGATTTTGTGTTTACTGTGCTGCCCATACTTGGGACAAAAAAGTCTTCCACAGGTTCTCTAAAGACCCCGAACGCGCTGTCATCATACCCTCTCGATACGACTCTTCTCTGCTGTCAGGCTGCACTGCTGACACTCTTGCAAGTGATTCAAGCGTTGCGTAACGTATATTTTACACATTTCAGAAATGGGAATATATGCCTGGACCCTGTAAAATACTGAACACGCAGAAAACAAACGCAAAGCAACATTACAAACACTGGGACAATGAGACACTTAAGGCGAAAGCAGCAGTGAGGTTTCTCAGGCTACCTAATGATTTGGACTAAACTAAAAGGAAAAACTAGATGGTGGCGGCTCCGTATGTCTGAATTCTCCACGGCGACACCACTTCCACCAGTTAGCGTTAAGTAGATTGTGAGCCCTCAAGCCTTTAAGAAAACCCGGCTTTCTTACTAGAATAAAGCTTTTAATGTTCTTTTTTTTTTCCTGGGTGGCTGTTAAGCCGATTCTTTGTTTACTGGAAAAACATTCATTGGCTTTTTTTCTTCTTCAGTCAACTACAGCACTCATGTTACAGACTCGTGTGTCATGTTCAGACCTTCTTGATCACAGTACATTAGCTTGTAGCCGAAATGTGGAATTTATCCATGACAGCAATGTATGCAAAATGCAGACAACCACCATAAGAACAGGGAGAAATTAAACAACGTAAGACCCCTTTTCTTAAAGCCTGTTTGGTTCTTGCAAATTGTGCTTTGAGCTGCTACACTTGAGATTCTAGGATGCAAGGTAAAGCGCAAAGGTGCAGCGGGCAGATGCTCCCAAACTGCAGCTGAAGTCAGGCCTGAGTCGGCTCTGCTGGCAGCCAAGGTAACTACAGAGCTTCGGCTGAAGCATCTGAAATGGACCGGTAGTCACGGTAATGATGAGTGATGGCCACGCTGGAGGACAGTCTGGGTGCCGGGCGAGGAGAGCGGGCACAGAAAAAAAGCTGCATGCGCAAAGTGCGATTGGTGCAGGAAGCTGTTGCCAAAACTCGTTTTGGTCTCCTGAGCCACGCAGCTCAGCAGCGTACAGGGTGGGCAGGAGCAGATCTGGGTCCCATCTTTCTGTAGCCCCACTGGTGTCCTTAGCCAATCCAGCCCAAAGGGGGGCGGGGGAGGGTCAGTCTCGCCCCCGTCCGTTTCGTTCCTCAACCACCTCTTCAGATCCATCTTGTGTGGACGCGTCATACGGCACCAAGCTTCAGGTGCTAAAGGCGTATTTCAGAACGTCTAGCATGGTTCTCTCATACATTTTTGGGTTTACAAGAGATTGAAATAATTTAAAAGAAAAAACACCACCTAAGTGGGTGGGCTTGGCACAGAGGTCCCCTTAACTGTCCCCTCCCCCCCCATACCCAGGTCACATGACACTCTGCTGCTGGGTCCTCCTCTCCTCTAGGCAGCGGCACACCCACATGGACACCACCTCCGTGTTGCCGTCGTTGTACAGCATGATGAAATCGTGCTCCTGTGAAGAGAATCGGGAGGGGAGACTTTTAGAAGCACCTCCTGCAAGCATGACAACCCGCTGGAAATTTTCTAAGAAATCAGCTGGGATTTCCCCAGCCCTCTTCCATAAGCAGAGCAGAAAATAACAGCCCTGGGATGGTCAAGGGCCGGAGAAACCAGGAGGGATCCTGGGAGTGGACAGACTGCCATGAGGATCAACAGGAGGGTCTCCATCACCTCTAAGCTCTGTCCAGTAGGACTCCCGACAGCTGCTCATGCCACCGAGCGGGAAACAGCAGATGAAATGTGCAGTAACTACACGTGTAGGGTTGTGACCTCGAGCCAGGTCCTATTCACAATGTGTGGTGACGTCGGCAACATGCCATGCACCAACCTGACGTGTCTGAGTGTGGCTTTACTGATATGCTCTGTCTGCCAGGTTAATGGTGAAAGAAATGGAAAGCAAACAGGTTTCCGGTGGAGGGACGCCAACAGGATTGTCTCCATGCGACGGTGGGAGACACGACCACAAGGTGAGGTGGTATCTCTGTTTGGAGAGACCGCTCAGTACGGCCTGAGTTACCCAGGGTCAGCCCAGGACAGGCCTGGCACAGCCCAGTTTCTGCTAGGTTCAGCTTAGTTTAGTTTAGAACAGTAGCATGAAGTTGTAAATAGCACTGAACAGCCCCATACAGGCTTGTACAGCCAAATACAATTCAGTACAGCTCCGCCCTGCCTGGTACAGCCCCATATAGCTTAGTACTGCCTGGTACAGCTGAGCCCAGGCTGGTATAGCCCCGTATAGCTTAGTACCACCTGGTACAGCTGAGCCCAGCCTGGCATAGCCCCGTATAGCTTAGTACCACCCAGTACAGCTCCATATAGCTTAGTACCACCCGGTACGGCCCTACCCAGCCTGGTACACCCCCATATCTTAGTACCACCCAACAGAGCCCCGAATAGCTTAGTACCACCCAGTACAGCCCCAACCAGCCCCTCAGCAGATCCAGGTTGAGTTCACACTCCAATGTATTCTATGGGTTTATGTCCATGTCAGTATCTTATTTGCAAACTGAAGAAGCGTCAGAAAGGCAGATACACGGCTGTCAGCAGCAGCAGTTGGCTACATCACCCCAGTGAGAAGCACATGGGCTCAGTTCTCTGAGATGGGGGGGGACAGCTGTGCTCAGCAGCTCTTCAAAGGCAGCATTCGATTTTTTATTTTATTTGATGTGAGTACACTGACCAGTAACCTTTCACCTCAATACAAAAGATAACACTAACGGAGTAAATTAATATTCCCCAAAAGATGAAGGACATTCATCAGTGTAATGCTGTTTGAGACCAAAAATATACTTTATGGATGAAGCTCTGATGTTGCAGGAGTGTCAGGCGGGCTTCATTAGTGACAGCGTAACGACTGCCAGTCACCCGTTTTTTGTAATGTCCCTATGCCCTTGGGGTCAGTATGGGGTCAGGGGTGGGGGAGAGGGGTGAACGGGCGGCAGGCCGGGTGACAGTGAGTGACAGCTGGACTAATCTTCCTTGTCAAGTTCAAAAATGAGATAAACAACGACAAGCCAGGCTTTTTAAATGAACATGTCACTCCCGCTTTCCCTGATAAAGGACCTCTTCGAGGAGCCATTACTGAGTGGCTCACCGTTAATAGGCGCCCGAGCGGATGACGGCGAGTGGCTCTGCAAACAAATGTCAATTTGCGTCCTCATTTCTTCATTTAACAAGGCTGTTTCTCTGGGTGGGATTATCCAAGGCGAAACCACGTCGCGGGAAGGCGGTAAAAACTACATCTCACCATTAGATGGTAAACGTGTGTCATACATATAACCGTTATGAAGCATTTACCTGGATTTCTCCCGAATGATAAACACAATGCACGTCTTAAATGGTTTTATACTGACAGTGGAAGATGTCGAAAGACTCAGATACTACAAGACACTACTGGATATTAGCCACATTCCAGCAATGAATACATACACCAAGATGCACATCGACACACAAGCTCAAGGTTGCCAGGCTAACTTACTATAGGTGAGTGGACATACGGAATAATTATGTAAAACAAACAGCACTTAAATGCGTGTCAATCCAGCACGAAACACTTTGTTCAACTTCACATTCCAGTGTAGAACAAATCGGCAGCATTAGTTGGTTGGTTGCTCAAGATACTCCTGCCCACCGTGGGTTTTGAAGCCTCATTTAGTACCAGCATTGGTTGGTTAGCTCAGAATACTCTCGCCCACCACGGGTTGTGAAGCCTCATCACTAGTATTTTTCTCTTAATGGCCAATCTAATGTTGATTTCCATCCAGTACCACGTACTTGTCCTGCAGTAAAAAAAAATAAGGCAATAATACAGGCGAAGGACACCAGGCTCCTGTAAGAGGTCCTTGATGTCTTTAAAATTTTTTTTTTTTTTTAAACACTATGAGCAATTTAGATATGCCAGTTAGCGTACCTGCATGCCTTTGGGCTGTGGGAGGAAAGTGGAGTACCCTGAGAAAGTCCACCAGACGGGGAGAACATGAACATTCCACACACACTGAGCAGAGGTGAGATTTGAACCTACAACCTTGGATGGGTGAGGTAACAGCGCTAACCACCGAGTCACCGTGCCGTCCCTTTATGCATACAACCAAAATCAATATCAACTGATTTCTGCAGCCTCTGTGGGACTATCACTACCAAGGTACACGACAAATGAAAAATTAATGCAGACAAATACCAGATGTGGGGAAGTTAATAAGGGTCACATGAGCAGAGTCAGGGCTGCTTCAGAGCAGGTGGGCTTCCAGAATACCACACTTTACCAAAAGTCGCCTTTTCTCTTTATGGGGTAGGCCACATGGCGTTCACCCCCCCACCCCCCAGATCAAACAGCCCATCCTCGGTGCTTAATGGAGTCTGAGATGGAGGGTCAGACACGGACAACAGAGTCACAGTTTGACACCCCAGCTCACCCCCAGAACAAAGCCAGAGTTTCCGGAACATGCCTCTCCTCTTCTACGGCGCCGGGCCGCTCCGGTCCGGTCCGGTCGGCCGCTGCTCCTGAGGGCTTTGCCGGAGCCCCATCAATCCAGCCAGGCCTCTAATGGGGCGAACAGACTCTGATAGACTGAGGTTAATTACCCTCATATCTGCACGGGAGGAGAGGACGGTCCATCGCTGTGTACACGCTGTGCCCATCACATCAATCACCCTCGGCCTCAGCGGAGAAAGGCATTCGCAAGGCCAGATGAATGACTTTAATATCCAACACCAAGTCACCCCTGCTCTCCACCCTAACCCTAACAGGTTATCTACCGCTCCTGACTTTAATGAAAACCAAGCTTAACTGAGAGATGACTTTGTTGACTCCCCCCACCAGCAACTCCCTTCGGACCCGATATACACAGGGGCTGGAACAAATTTCTTGATCAACTTGACTGGCTGTCTTTGAAAGCTAAGGTCTATTAGCCAGGCTGCAGTACAAATTGGCCCTCGGGGTGTTTGCTGGAAAACTCCGGGCTAAACTGGCCCCTTAATTTGAGTATCAGTGTTAGGAGGCAGTGTCTCAAGTATGACCATGCTAGGCTTATCGACTGTTGCCAGCAGATACCGGATACTGGAACTGCCAACTCAAAACTTTTGAAAATTTAGCTTTTGTTAGCTTATTTCTTTAGCTTACGCAACCAGGATACTAAGTGTGATTAAACGTGTAGCACATTTAGCCAAACAGGCAAGCTGTTACCATCGAAACAGTTAACGTTTTTCAAAATGAGTGCGGGTGGCATAGCCAGCAAAAGTGTGAGGCTTCGAAATGGAGGCCTGCTAATGCCACGAAAGCCTGCATGCTAGGCTTCCGGTGACAAAGCTGCCTTGGTAAAAACAGCTGCATTTTTACAGGTAATGGTCCTCGGAGATGACACTGCAGCAGATCCCGAGGAGTGCCGCCCATACTCAGCCGTCCCTTCTCGTCGTCCGGGAGCCGCCGTGTGCCGGGCCCGCTAGCTAGAGGGCAGAGCGAACAAGGGAGCGATTTGGGACACAGCCTGCTACTCAGCCGAGCTCAACGGGCGCCGGGAAACAAAAGAAGTGGGAAGGCACTTAGCCCCTGAGCGCTGCCAACGAGCTCTGCGTGGCCACGACGAGATAACCCGAAGCGGATGCCGTTTTTCATCTAGCTATATTTAACACACTTGATTAATAACGGTTTGGCCACGCGTTTCAGACGACTGTGGGGTACTGAGACATTCCGTGAGTTCGCTCCCGACTGTGAAGGACCTGACCTCCCGTGTACAAGTCGGTGGGACACGCCAGCTCTGGTCTGCGCCTCCTAATCCGGGTGCGTCATGGGATTGGGCCTCGTTGCTGGGACGCCCAGGAAAGTGTGGAGCGACCGCAGTCCCACACGCCACTGGTTCCGCAGACCAAGGAGCGAGTCATTAATTAAAGGAGCTGCTCTGAAATCAGGCATGGGTGGTGAGGCTTATTAAGGGGGGAAATAAAATAAATACCTCTCAGTTAGGTCATTATCTAGATCACGTTTACCTTTCTGCACAAGAACAGGATGGAAAACTCATTTAAAAGTGTGGCTGCATTAATCACAGAGCGAAATCAAAGTATGATAATCACCTGAATACTCTATTAAAATAAAACTGCCAGCCCAGGGGAAATTTTACCTTACTCTTTAATTGTTTTGAGGCTTTGATAGGCTTTTTAATCTAAGATTAATTTATGCAATTTTAAATAACTCAACATATGATTAATAAGCTTGAAAATTAAAAGGAGTCTAAAGCAATTATAACAAGTGGCTGGCCATCACCTCATTAGATGGTGTTGGGATGATACAGCTGAGTAGCATGTATGTGTGCGGGGGGGGGGGGGGGAAGGGGGGGGAGCATGCGATACCCCAACAACAAGAAAGG
>JAACJT020000007.1:1627724-1644318 GCA_009936485.2 Gymnarchus niloticus
TCCCCCCCCCCCCCCCCCCCCCCCCCCCCCCCCCCCCCCCCCCCCCCCCCCCCGCCGGCTGTCGGGGGGTGGGTGGGGGGGGGGGGGGGGGGGAAAGGGGGGTGGAGCATGCGATACCCCAACATCAAGAAAGGCAAAAAAAAAAGAGAAAGGAGAGCACGGGGTCGGAGAAATGACTAGAGCTTTAACAGGATTGCATACTAATGATGTGTTTCACTGGAAAGAGGAGAGGCTAAGCAAGAGGAAGAGGTGGAGCCAGACTGGATGGGTGGAGCTGGGCTGGAGGGGCAGGGTTACAAATGATAATATTTTGCTGAGACACTTCTATTTACTCAACACCAAGTTCCAGTGATGAGGGAAACGCGTGACCGAGACATCGCCACTCTTCACACCAAACCAAGTGTTTCCCAGCAACGTGCCACTTCTGGGCATTAGGGGACGATGTTGAGACAGTGTCATGAGGGGTGAGAAAAGTTTATCCATGAGAGATGAGAGCCTGTTCACCCCAAACATGATGGGCTGGGGTGAAGGAGACAGATTCACTCCTGAAGCCCCGCCCCCCAGCAAGAAAAGAAAAAAATAAATAAATCAGTGTGTGACGTGACAGCACAACAGATTTGGTTTAATTGGAGTTGTTTGTCTCTTTGAGGGTCTGCCCTGAGGGCTGGACCCCCATCCCCAGGCTTCTTCACTGCAGCCCTTGCCAGCTCCCATTACTAACGCAATCCCTAATTTCACACAGGAGCTGTGGATAGGCGCATATATGGGGGGGGGGGGGTGGAGAATCCATGACGACTCTGTAGGCAGGGAGCAGGGGCCCCTTTTGTTACACAGGGCGGGCCTCATCTGCCACATCTGGGTCCGGTTGGTCTGTGGGGATGGCTCGGGACAAAGGTGCTAAAAGGACGAGTGACAATAAGGGGGGGCCCCCAGGGGGCCTGGAAAGGGGGGAGGCTCACTGTGCAGGATAAGGGACGTCAATCACGGGACAATCGTGGGCCGACGATACAAAACGGGGGTGGTAGTGGGAGCGGCGTGCGCATGGCGCCTTTGTTCGGGACGCCTGTCAGGCGTAGGCCCCACTCTGTGAGGGGTGGCCCACTGGGACGGGTCACTAAGGGATGGTGGATGAAAAGAATTACTAGTGAGACTGTTTGGGTTTGTTCCCAATTAGGAATTTAAGTTAGAATCATTAAGGGAAACTTGCGTCTTTCCTTTGATGCACCTGACAGATACAGGAGAATTCGGCAGGTGGTGGGCAGGGATGTACGGCTCAGGCATTCTTGCTATATGAGAACGAGAAACCTGACATGGCAGGTAACAGTGACACGAGAGAGGGTACGAAACGTGAAAAGTATTTTTACAGGTGCTGCGTCAGCAGGGGTGAGGAACACAAGCGGACAAGCCGACACCACTGCGGGGGGAGGAGGAGGAGGAGGTCAGGCGTGATCTTCCCAGGAAGCAAAGCCAGTTAACTGGGTGGTGGTACGGGGTCAAGATAGAAACCGTGTACCGTAGCCAACGATGTTTTGGCTGACTGTCACTTTCCCCAAAGGACAGCGGCACAATGATGGGGGGGGGGGGGGTGTACTGAAAATCATTATCAGCACACCCCGAGAAACATTAATATGGCCAAGCTCAATTAGTCCTGAGCTGATACTTTACTGGAGACTAACTCGCCATTAATGATTATTCGTCATGGCGATACGGCACTTGTGATGTGTACAGGATGCTTCCACCCACTCCCAGAAGTTTCCAGCATCCACTGTTTAAAAAAAAGAAAAAACCTATTCCAAAAGCTATGTCAATTACTCATCAGTTCCTCATGACACTTGATGACAGTACTAACAGTCAACTGATAATAACAATACTAATAATGAAATATTAGCAATAATAATAAATGCTTCTTCCGGGCTGGACATTATCATAAAGCCTCGATTTGCTTGTTTTGCAGGCTCTACTGGGGGAATGAGGCACACAGATAATGACTATTAGTAAATCACAGTTCTTTGTGCAATTCCAGCTGTGGAGGCCGCATTTACATACAGATAGAATGTGTATAGACAGTTAATATGTATGCGTGCAGGGGGGTGGCAGCCCCCCCGCCCTAAGATGAGACAATCAGACGCTCTCATGGGCACGCCGAACGCAGGTCGTGTGGCCATGACCTCATCTCCTGCTCATCACGGCTGGTGGGGGAGGGGAGACGGAGGGGCTGCGGGGGAAATCTGCCCAAACACGGGCAACAAGAGGTGCTGCTCCCCCCCACCTCACCCCCAGGAGGCAGGGATCAGCTCACGCTTATATGACGGGAAGGGAGGGGCACAGAGATAATATTGCCCCCCTGCTGCATCTGATACATGTACGGTCTGATTTAAATCAAAATGTATGTTGGACACCTCTGGGGACGAGAAATTGTATCTTATTTTAGGAGTTGTTGAGACAGTATTTAACCCCATATTAGCATATTATGCTTTATTACCATAACCTGTCCATGCGGCGCTGAGAAGGGTCAGGCTGGCAAAGGCAGACCATCTTCTCGTCTTTGTGTTGACCTTGGCCTCACCCATGACTCCGCTTAAAACTGGGAGTAGAGAGCGAGGAGGCCGGAGTCTGTCAGGATTGCGGTTGAGTTGATCCATCCATTTTTATTTCCCTTTTTAACGGAAGCGGACCGTGTTAGGGTCAGAGAGCGGAGACCTGTGCTGCAAAGATAACAGTACTCCTGTGTGGGGGTGAATTCCTGATTCACTGTCTGCTCATAAATCTGATCCCGTTAGGGAATATGGTGCTTATTTATGGTTTTGAAGGGTTTGTGTTGTGAATGACCAGCAGAGTAACGAAGAGGGAGATCTGCAGGGGCCGGGTGTGCAGAAAGGCCACGCGGGCCTGATCTCCCACAGGCCGGCCGTGCCCCCTGCGGGCCCCTCTGAACTGATACTTGTTCAACACCGCTGTTGTCAGCTGAGCCCACCCACAGACACCTCTGTTCGAGGTCCGGCCGTGGCTTAATGGGCAGGAGCTGTTAAATGGAGCGGCCAAGTTCGTAGCCACTCCATCTAGTCATTGAATGGGGCAGAAATTGAGCCTAGCCGCCGGTTAACAGATTGCCACCAAGGTGGACCGTCACAACTTGTCGAGCCGCCGGCTCAAGGGGAGTTGGTGACTCATGGACCGCCGCTCCCTGGCCAGACCTCTTCAGACAAGCCCGCAGTCTGAGAACAGTGTCAGGCCCTTTCCAGTGTCCTGTATATCAGCCCCCCAGCCTATAATCATCTTCACCCCTGGCGTCCGCCGTAATCGCCCCACATCCTGCCCCGTCACTCGCTCACACTTAATTTATCGATGGCTTTATGCTGCTAATCAGAGGCCCGTGCACAGGGCTGTGGTACACGTTATAATTATTATTTACAAATTCTACTGGAGGTCCCGGTGTTATTTCCAACATCTCGTTCATTGTCAAATAACTGCTAAATAAAAGAACCTGTTGGGAATTTCTCCCCCTTCTGTGGAGCGGCTGAGGACAACGTCATATTTGAGGGCTGGGAAAACCACCTGCCCACTTGTGTACGCAGGGGACTCCGGGCAGAGCGTGATTGTTCAAGGTCCACAAACACAAACGCACTGAGGTACGCTATCAGTGACACACCAGCGATTAGCAGTGTGCTCAATTCAATGTGGCTAACCGTCTAAGATCTAACAACTCTGGCCCAGCAGCACGTGGAAATCTCAGGGGGCTGGTCAGAGTCGACTGGCTTAAGGGCGCCCATGAAGAGGTGGGGGTCACTCACCATCAGGTTGTTGGGTGCTGGTCGCTCTTTGGGCTGTTTTCTCATGCTGGAAGACCAAACAGAATATTTCAGTCTAAAGCTGGCAGTGAGGCCTTCATGTTGTGCTAATGTGTACAACTCTACAGGCTGTACCTCTCATAACTGTTGTAATCTGTTAAGTATTAAATGTATTTAAGAGCGGTGAGTTATTTACCTACATCTCATCTGCAGCTCTTACCATTGCTTTGCTTAAATAATCGGGCATTTCCCCGATCACCCAAATCCATTAATTTGACACTGGTGATCTTCCTGCTTACAAAATGTCTTTATCGTGTCTGTCCTTAGAGGGACGAGAATGAGAACCGAGCCCACTACAAACCACGAGGCCTCCACTGCACGGAAACATACACCTGCAGTTTTTCATCGACGATTTCTGCACGCTCTCGCTGGGGTTGTGTCTTGTTTGCGTTCGGTTTGTGCATTATGTTTATGGTATAGTCCATTAAAGTTTTCTCGTTCTATTGTATAGCCATTTGGCCTTCAGTTGTTTCGTTGTACAGTGTGTACACTTCCACTGGTGTATGGTCTGTCATACAGCTCTCGTTTGAGTCCTGCAGTTCCTGCCATGTATGGATTATGTGTACTGCTCGTACGACAGTCTTTTGTGTAGTTGCTGCAGTTTGTTGGAAACTTATACAAGTCATGCCATGTGAGACAGATGCTGTATCTCACAACAGAACATACAGCATAACTCTATAAAATAAACAACACCGAAAAAATTAAAGTGATAACTTTAATATCACCACAAGATCGTCTTTTTAATCAGTCTGGCGTTTAGGAGTTGACTAATTGGCTGTAATTGGGCCCGCTTGGCCCAGATCACCTAAGCATGTGTAGATTTGTCATTTTGACCTAGATAAGGGAGGTGAAGGATTAGAGGGGGCATGAAACATTTGGAGGTAACTGGTTTGGGGCGTGATGAATTACGCGCGTCTCAATTGAGCTAATAATAGCCGGTGAGTGGGTGGAGCAGCGGCAGGGCTCTCCTTGCTGGGCCGAGCCCAGCCTCGTTCCCGCGCCAGGTGACCTGTTTGTGTAAATAAGGCTGAGGCAGAGTAAACAGCAGCTGGCTAGCTCAGCTCCCCCCACCCCATAAACACATCTGGAGGCTCCCAGGCTGCCCTGGAGGTTCAGAAAGGGAGGCTCGGGGGGGGGCAAATGGGCACCTGGTGGGTGGTGAGAGCTGCATTGTATTTTCTGGTCCCAGACAGAGGCCAACAGACCAGGGACAAAAGCAGAGTAAATATTTTTACTTCTCAGCTAACCACTGCACAAAGACACAAATCAGAGTCAAATTATTCCAGAGGAGTCCCGATAGGCTAATGTCCCGTGTCCTCGTTAGTGAGTCGGTGCGGGTTATACCTAGTGGCCAACAATTTAAAGGAAATCACTAAAAGTGAGGCTGAAGCTAGCATCACAGCAACATAGCTGACAAGGACTGGAGGCCAATTTTGTCAGTTGTTTGAAGTGTGCGGTAAATGTGAATTTTCGTTTGCTACTAGGACCTGCTGAACAATCATTAGTAACTGTTCTCCAAACGAGGAAGCTAGAGATTATGATTTCTCAGTGGCTTTTGTATAACGTGATGAGTGAGTTTAAGGGTACAAACAATGCAACCATGGGAAGGGAGCCTGGTAGTGCAAAAGCATAATAGAAGGGACATGATAAAACGTTAGCATGGGACCACGGCTTTGAGGGCTGTCTTACCATTGTGTGATGAAGTGGATGAACGTCTCACTGAACTGGCCTACAGGAAGAACTGGGGGGTCCTGCGGGAGAGTGAGAAATGGAACCAAGGCAAACGAGTCCGAGAAAGACGCCGAGTTCGGCGTTACCCCAGAAGGTCAGATAAAGGGGGTTAAAACACAGAAAACATAAACAACATCCACACTTTCAAACTTGAAATGAAAGAAAACAATCCATATACTTAGAAAATTCTAAAGAAAATAATATTCAATAACTGTCATATACTTGTATTCTATACAGAATTCATTAACTGTAGGAGCATGCAAACACAGCACAACATTTGTATAAATGTATATTATAAATACATATAATACTCAGTAGAACCGGGCAGGTTTACATCATATATATTTTTAAAAAATATATTTATATATATCATCAAATTAGAGGCATGGACAGAGCACCCTAATCAAACTGTGACAATCTAGCCTTGGACCAAGGAGACAGCATTGGAGAACCTCTTTCTTCAACAATGATCCCTGCTTTTCCTCATTCTTGGCAACACCTGAACCCCCCATTGTTAGTTCAGAACAATCAGAGGCGTTTATGTAAATTATCCTAAAAACTCGGGGGGGGGGGGGGGTGTCACACAGAGTAGCACAGGCCCCTCTATGAAAATATGTAAGCAGAGCAGCGAGGATGGTGAAGCTGTTTGCAGACATGGGGCTGCTGGGTAGCCATGTGTACGAGAGGGAGGGAAACTGGAGATGGGGGTGTGGGAATTGAGGCTGAAGTGGACGATGGGACAAGGAACAGAGGAGAGAGAGGGAGATCCTGGGAAAGATGAAAAGAGAGGACATGGGGGGGGGATCAAGGGACACGGACAGGGAGAGAACGGAAGAAACATCCAGGAAGAGACGAGAGTAAGAACTATCAGACTGTGAAAGACCATACTTACTCTGGGAGACAGAAACTGCTGTAAGGACAAGAGAGTCGACTCCTGAGGAGACTTAATGTGGGACGCAAAAAGGTCAGATGGCCAGCTGACTAAAGGTAACTTTCCTGTACTGACCCTTGCAGGACTCTCCAGTTAACTCCGATAACCTCGATATTAGATACAAGGTCAGAACAGATAAAAGGTAAGGTAACACACAGGAAGGTCCTCCCCCATCACCTGCACACAATTCATAACACCCACTTTAACTTTCAATTGTGCTATTGTCCCTTTTCTGTTAAAGCCTTGTGATCGCAAAACTTTTTAATAAAACGAACTAACAGCAGAGGAGATAAACTTTCTAAACCCTCACAAAAATTGTGTGGTAATGTCTGCATTTCTCTCAGACCCATATCCACATAGGTCAAGGCAAGAGGTGTCCGATTTTTGCATTTCGTAAGAGAAGTCGACAGCAGAAAGTAAGCTGATATGTCAGCAGATGATCACCCAGCCAGCAGTGGTCTCGAGAGCTGGCGATTCACGCTAGCTGTCCCAGGCTGGCCGTCCGTCACCCTGCCAGGTGTTCCTACCTCGGCGGAAGCCAGGGCATTGATGAGGGGGAGGGGACTGGGTGTCATCTCTGCCCTCTTCAGAGATGTGGGAGAGGCCCAGGCAGTGTCTGCCATTCAGGATCCATGAGCCATGTCGTGTAGAACAGCTGTGGCTGAGCACGTCCCTCCCGAACCCCCCCGCCCACACAACACTGGGAGGTGGAACCAAAACTAATCGCGGCTGAATCGGCTACATGCGCCTGAGACGGATATGGGGGCGGAGCTCCAATTAAAAAGCACGTCGAGAGCTGGGGATAGGGGCATGCCCCCCCCCGGCACTCTCTTCCTGGGTAGGTTAGAGACTCAGATTTGGGACAGAGATGGATCCACGAGTGCTGTGGTCCCGTGAAACGAGGTCCCATGCCACACAGAGAAAGAGAAAGTCCGTTTTGGACTCGGGACGCCCCTGTGATTAGCCTGGGGTTCTATGTCTTAACGAGCTAAGATATAACAGGATTTTAACGGCCTTCTCATTAAAGTTATGGTTGGCACCGGAAGCTGGAGGGTGAGGATGAGGAAGAACAACAACAACAAAAAAAAAAACAAAAAAAAAAACACACAAACAAAAAAACAGAAATGGAGCTTGTGTGCGATCTCGTTTGCTATTAAAAAAACACCTTTAGGCAGCTTTCCGTTTGCCTGACATTCAGCTCAGACTGCCTCTCAGAGTATGATACATGCACCTATTTAAATTAACAAAGGAATGACTTATTTTAATCTCGCCGCGCTCCGCAGTGCCGCAGCCGCTTGGATGAGCAATACATCATTCGACGCAGGCCCCTCCGGCGAAGTCGACTCCGCGGCTCAGCACGCCGTGACGTTTAGAGAGAGCCGAACAATTACCCCGGCGCGTGGCTCGATCGCATGCACGCGCGCATTCATTATGGCGTGAGCTGGGGAGGGGCGCGTGGGCTTCGATCTGTCTCAAGCAGGGGGCTGACGAATGACGCACGGGCCGCCGGACTCGCACTCTCGACATCTCTGCCGTGAATATACGTGTGATTGTCTGGGACCAATTATCAAAGAGAAGAAAGGGGAAAAAGAAGATCAGTAATTACACACAGGCAACAAAAAATGAAACCCAACTCTTATTAGTACGTCGTTTGCTTTTCGCTAACGAGTGTTGAGCGGGGCGCGGGACGAAGAGGCGTGCAGCTGTCTGGACGCTGAGAATGGAAGACCTCGTCGTTTCTGAGGTTTATTTTCCACAGACAGAGGTCTATGGGTCCCCCAAAGAAGCGAGATCAGAAAATCTTTAAAAACGAAACAACATGGGGGGTATATAAAGAGCCACGGACTCAGCACGGCAACCCCCCCCCCAAAGCTGTACACGGCGCCCCTGTTTATTCGCTCTCTCCCCGACGCCCCAGAGCTCTAGCTTCTTATTTATATCCGCAGTCCCAGAGCAGCCGCACGTCGGGGTACTACATCTCTCTCCACAGCTCACCTCCAGCCATCCCGCTATTAATGATCCTCTTAAAAAGACCCAATTTCATTTTATGCACAAAATAAATTCACTCCCATAAAAAGAGTCAACAGAGAATATAATTAAGCACTTTGGATTTAATTTGCTTTAATTTGATATTCTGAGTCCCTAATCACAATAAGCACAACAGTCGTACGGCGCAAACGCGAGCCACGCTCCTCAGCGCGCGTGCCGAGTGTAGCTAGAACCGGCCATGGCGGTAATTGTAAGTGTGATCACTATCCATTTTGGTTTCAATAATACGTATCTAGACTGAGAGTCACTGTTTTACGAACGGCTGTCTGTTTTGAGGTTTATCACGCTACTTTGGGGGGCCCCCAACTCAGCGGAATCATGCCCCCCATCCACCCTGCCCTGCAATTCTTGCGCTCTCCCTCTCCCCCAAAGCTTTGGCTGTAATGTAGCAGCTGAACTGGATTACTCCTGGAAGTGGGTCCATGGGAGTTAATGGCTTTCGCTCTCTCCCAGCTGCCTGAAAGTTTTAATTTAGAGCGAGCTCTTATTAAGCCCTTGGTCAGCTGGAATGTAGGTGGCAATCATGGCGCCCCCCTCGGCATGGGGGGAAGCAGGGAAGGGCGACAGAAAAAATAGTTTGAGTGATGCCACTGGTTTGTGAATAATGAACAGTTCAGCGAGGTCAACCCATTACAACTGCAACCGTTTAATTATTAATTACGCACAATCTATAAGCGAAAGGACAAGTTCAGTATGTTTAATGTGTGGCTGTGCTGCCACCCCCCCCCCCGGCATTTTGTTATTAGCACGTGTCAGCAAGGAGCTCAGGCAGAAAGGAGAAATGGGAAGGTCCCGGCTCAGACGTTAAAACCTTCCCTCTCCGAGGGCGCAGATACACACGAGTCTGCACTCGCGCACACAAACAGCTTTCACACACCAAAAGCACACAACTATAGTCTGCTAATGTTCTAATGTTACATGCAGTATACACGTTAGCAATGCCTGAAAAAGACTGTACTGGCATTTATGTTCCCAAAAGCATTCTTTTCCAGCCAGAATTCAGCTATTTTTTTTCCGCCCTTTTTCCCCACTTTGTACCTGTTTATTGTGCACCTGTGATAAATACCAAGGTCTCCATTTACAGCCGTTTCATTTTTTTCCAAACTGAAAGATGACATCAGGAAAGAGACCTTCCAGTGTGAACGTATCCCTACCAATGAAAGAGCACCCAGCAGCTTTACTGGAGTAAGGTCTCCGAGAGCTCACACCTAAAACATTCACTTATACCAGTGGGCAAACAGAGCAGTGTGCTCCACCCCACGGAAAACTTGGAAGGCTTTTCTTTAAGCATGCAAACTACAGCACAGGATGGCCTCGGCACAATTTGACACAATCATGGTGTGATACCCGGGTGCTAAACATTCCCATAATGCACAGCTTCTAAAATGTTATGAAGGCAAAAAAAAAAAAAGAAAACATACGGTAGCAGGTCAGATTGTTTGACTTAGTAATTACATATAGCCACAGTTACAGAGGATTGCACAGTTACATATGCAATTATATTATTATTCATTACCTTTTAAATAAAAAACTGTTCCTAAAATTCCATTAAATTGCAGATAATTGAGTGCGTTTAATTATAATCTGCAAGAGGAAGTTTGGGACAAAGTACTAACATGTGAGGTGACCTAGATAGCTGTGGAGACATTTTGTTTTAACAATGACCTTGTTCTGAGCCTAGAATAACTTGGAGTAAGTCAGACATCTCCTTACAGTAAAACCAGCAACCGCTCTAATACAGCACCACCCATACAGAACATTACAGGGGCATTTAGCTAAAGATATTTTTGTTCAATTTGTGCCAATAAGATTTTCATTGGGGGTGGGGTGTAGAAATACACTGAGAGCTGAAGTTATTAAAAGCTGATATCTGATTCCAAGTGTGTCAGTGTCTAATTTGTAATTAATACCAAACTGGAAACCGCCATTCAGTCGCAAACGGTGGTAAATGCAGCACAAACGGGCCACGGGCCGCGGACCGCCCATGCAGGCGTACCACAAACAGCGCAGGTGTGACGCGGCTCCTGCAGCGGAGACGTGCGACTGTCCGTGACACTGGGGCACGAGGTCAGGAAAGTATGGAGAAGGGGAGTAAATTGCCATGAATCCCCAAGATCAAGGTTAATTCAACAGACACCCTGTGAGCAGCTCACCTCCCCCCAGCCGAGTCCTCCGCTGCTTCGTCATGCTACATTACCCCTGACCTGACTGGCAGGATTGGAGGGGGGGCCTCGATGCTTGACTTGAAAGACGAGGGACAAGGGGGTCGTGTTGGGGGGGGGGGGGTATGTCACTTAATCAGAGTAGAGAAGGGTCCCTCTAAGATCGAAAGCTTGGTTTGGGGGGGACAGTCACTGCATACTATAGCCTCAGTATTAAAAAAAAATAAACAAACAAACAGGAAGATAAACAGCCTTTGGCTTTTTCACGTTGACATTTATGGACATCAAGGTGACCTTCAAAGACCCTCAATGACCCCCGCAGGCACCCCACCCTGCAGGTCCACAGTGGGCGACATTTCTCACCCACCAAATGGCACAACGCACAAACAGCCTTCTTCTCTGTCTCACACACACACACACACACACACACAGGAAGACATGCGAGCGCAAGTAAGTGGAGGAAGAAAACAGATGTTCACACGTGCACGTGGAGGAAGATACACACACACACACACACACACACACACACACACACACACACGTGCTCTCCCCACCCCGGCTAAGCCGCACTCGCCGTGCCGGATGGCCCAGGGCAGTTGTGGCGCGAGGCGGATGGTGAGCCCGAGGAGAGCTGCCTGTGAGCGCCGTGCTTCATTAGGAAACAAAATATAAGCTTTCCACTCCATTAGCAATGACTTTAGGAGCGGAAGCAGATAAGAAGCCGACTCACCTCATCAACAATGCACTGCAATAACTGAAGAGGCTTGAATAGGAGAGAAGGGGGGCACATATTAGCCTGCATGCAATATCTTTACAGTAGATTGGCAAGGAAAATCATTAATGTAATAAAATGCAGTCCGATTAATCAAAAGTATCAAACTCTCAGGAAACAGCTTCAGCTGCAATGTTCTATTATTTCTAATGGAGCCGGATCCGAAACTGGCAGTTAAGGGCTTGTGTACTTTTTTTTTTTATATTTTTCTTTTTTTTTTTTTCAACGCAAAATGCAATTTACGAAGTTTAAAGGGAGGCATTGAAGCGTGGGCAAGATGCAGCCTTCAGGAATGCATGGAGAGACCCCCCCCCATAAACTCATAAAAGCTTACCATTACAGATCCCTGGTTTTTCTGAATCTGAAACACAGGAATGGGAAGGGGGGGGTGGAAAAGGGGAAGGTGAAAATGTAATTAGCACGTCATAATCAAAACGGCTCACTTGGACACATTATGATCGCTGGGAGAAAATGATTGCATGGCTGGTGGCAGTTTGTGGGCATGTGTTAACACCATTTACATAATGAAAATACACAAATGTTAATAGCCTGGTTCACATTTTTAAAGGCATGAAGCTCACAGAATGCTAATTTCTTTGTATTTTTTACTATCCTGTGCAGTGAATGAAAAAGCACTAGAAAAACTCATTTGCTGTGGGTTCACAGCCTCAGTTATGCTCAAAAAAAACCATCCACAAATATTTTCATGCCATTTCAGCCCAGACCGAGATGTTAATTGGACTTAATTGGGACTTTAGAAATGGAGTCTTAATTTATCTAGAGGTTTCCATATAATAAAACTGTACAGTGGGATCATTTGTATGATTACACAGTACTTATTATTATATTATCATTTATTAATGGATCTTGAACACTGAATAATTAACTGTAAATGAATTCACAGAAAATATACGGCACGGGGCTGAAAATCACTCAAAGGAAACTCAAGGCGTGTTTATTACAGCTTACACCTGCGATTAAGGTAAGGTGCTTGGCTGGTTCATTCTGGCCTGCAGGACAGTGGGTGTGTACGGATGCATGCACTCTTGCTGCCATACATGTGTGTTCGCACATGCGGCTGCGTGAGGAGTGGCAGGGTCCAGGTGCACAGCTCCCATGACGAGATGCTAATTTACTCCACAGCAGCCCATCAATCAGTGGCGGTGAGGAAACAGGGGAGCGGCCGGTGAGCCGCGGGGCAGGATGGTGGTATAACCATGGGCGGGACCGCCGAGCGAGGACACGGCCTACAGGAGTGTGGTGGCTGACCCATGGTGGATCCGAGTCTTGTCTAGAGACAGTCTCGTGCTTCAAACATCAAGGAGACTAGCAGCACACCTCAGCCCTGAGAGTCATTTAACCCTGTGATGAAGAGCGTGGGGTTAAACCCCAATGCCCACACACAAGAGTCCAGATGAATTTTAATTCAACCTGCTCCTGCTGGCCCAAACTGCGTATACTAAAATCACTCATTTTAGTCCTGCTTTTGACAATGTAGCTGAAGAGGTATTGATTTACTCCCTCAATTAAATAAAGCTTTGTTCTCTCCCCCCCCCAACTCTGCAAATACCTGGAGACCCAGCCTAACACAATACTCATTTCGCTCAAATCAGAGGTGTTATCAGCTGCTACAGAAAATTAAGCCATTGAGAAATAAAATAACTCCTTAACTGAGAAGTAGAACACTGAATGCCTTCGGAATTCAGAACTTAACTGCTGTTTTCTGCAGGTCTGTACATCTGTCTGTGCGTCACTCGTTCATCTGACAAACAAACATCCTCAACACACACTGGAAAGTACGCATCTAAAGTTCCGCAAAAGCTTCACTTAGCAACCTCCTTAAGCAGCAAAATACTGCAAAGCTTCCATGGGTCAGTCAGACCTCCTCACTGTTAGAGCTAGACGAGATCATTTTTAGTGAACAGAATACAGCCTCTTGTTTACCTTGCTGTCATTCGTATATTTAAAAAAAAAAAGAATACACAGCAGTATTATATGGATGGATCAGTGGCACACAGAGAAGTGGAGCAGAGCAGGTTTGATTTAAAGCAAAACTGCGGTGCCTGCAGAGGTGCTGCTTGTCAATAAAGGGCCAGCCTGACCCTGTCACATGACCTGCGACAGGTGCATTAACCACAGCTGTGGACGCAGAGGAGAAGGCTTTTCTGAGCAGCGTGGGCACAAAAGGGAGAGGCAAATACAAAGAGTGGCTGTGATGTTTTGGTTTTCTTGGCACAATCTGGTTCCAACCTGACTAATGCGGGAGCGACATCAACCAGCAAAGTGGTTAACATATCCAGACAGTGAAATTCACCTGACAATGACAATCACTAAGGGTTCTGGTTAAGACCCGGTTGTACCAGCATTGAAAATGGACAGCAGGTGAAGTCTGGGAGAGGCCGGTGGCATGGAACCAAGATGCTCTCCCCACTACCAAGCCCTGCAGAGCATGATGGGAATTCTGGGGTGGCCATGAGTGGATATCCGCAGCCAACCAGTAAAACATCAAGTACTCGTGATCAAGGCAGTAAATTATAGGAAGAATAATAAAAATAATGGTTAATGATAGTACAAGGGCATCCCATTCTGGTCTCCATGGAGATACGAGTGAAGTATGTAGAAGAGAGAGAAGGTTCCATCGCGGTCTCCTCTTCCTCATTGTTGTTGAAATGACAATCCATGCAGTAAAATGAGATCTCTCCGTATCGGCTTCCACCGGGCTGAGTTTAGCCTCCCGCTCGTCTGTGCTGGAATTATGGTCTAGCACGCTGCCTGGGGCACACAGATTTAGCAGTGACCCAGGGCATGGCCTCCCCTGGCTGACAAATTTTATCACCACATCTTTCCCAAGTCCCCAAGAGCCCCCCACCCCTATCTCATCTCCTCTTTAACTAGAAAATGAGACGTCTGTGTCGTGCCATCTTTTAAGATTCATGGAAAATGAGGAAGAATGTAAAAGGATACATTCTACCCCCCCCAGCCCGGAGTACCCCTTCTGAGCCTCCTGATTATTCCGACAAAGCTGAAAGTCGAGGATTACGTGGGGGCGGGGCATAATTCCTGCCACAAATAACATCTTTACGATGCGACTGAAGTTGGAGGTAATTTGTTGACAGTCAAAAAGAAATCCAAGCCATCCGATTTAATGAGGAGATGACATTCTATTATGATAACGCCAAAGACATAGATGGTGGATCACCAGAAACCCCAGGAGCAGATTGTCCTCTTAAAGGGGACACCAGGAATATGTGACAAACTGTTTCATCCATTCAGTTACTGAAGGATCTTATCCCTGACAAGTGTCACAAATGAGTGCCATTATTATTGCAATCTCCACCTGTCCAAATAAAAATGTTCTTGGCTCAACTGTGAGCAATCTGCGAGGTATATTAAATTCAATTATAATCATACTGCATAACTAAATCAGGTGGCAAAACAATAGTCATTATCATTTCTGGACAGTTGTCAAACCAACAGCAGTGGCCTTAATAGACATGACGCAGATGGACTGCGAATTACAATTTTGGGTTAGGGTTATGCCTTTCAACAGGAATACATCCGGTAGATTTAATAATAAATGCATGTATTTCATAAATTTTACCAAAGACAAAGGTGCAAAAATCCTTCAGCAAACTATCAAAATGATAAAAACAACTTTATATTCTTGCTAAAAGTAAGCCAATGCAACAGATTTATTTACTGAAAATTTAGCGAATATGTAGAAAAAAATTCAAAGATGAACACAAAAAATTATGTATTAATTTTTATGATATCTGGCTTAACAGCACTTCCTCACTGCTCTGACCACATGATGCCCAAAAATCCTGACTGCAGTTCATCACCAACACCTCACTGCCTGGTGACGCCTGGTCGATCTTGTGGTCTCAACCCCAATCCTGACCCAAGCCTGCTTTTGAAGTGGCACGCATTTGAACAGTTGTGTTTTTAGTGGGGCAATTAAAGTTAAGAAAAATTGTCAAAAGGTACAACAGAAACACCTGCATTAGTGACTAATTCACATCTACTGGTCCACAGACAGTGTGCCATTGGTAATGTCCAGTCATTAATTATATGGAAAAACTCCGGCCATCATCGGTGACCGAGTGTCATCTGGAAACCTTTGAAATTTCAAACTTAAATTTATTAGTACGTGCATACAAAAATTTGCCACTGGAGGTTTTAAATATGCTTTTTAATGGCCTTTTACCCCCAAGCGGAGAGCAACAAGCCCAGCGCTGTTCTGTCACAACTCAAATTTAAAGTGACACCCTGGTGCCCTAGCTGAAGTGCCCCCCCGATGAGGACAGTGACCCTCAGCTGCTCTGGACCCGGCAGGGTGGTTCACGCCAGGCCCAACTCCAGGGTCTAATAAAAATTGATATTAATCAGTCTAGATAATAATTCTACAGGAGTCCCTGTCTGCTCCATCCAAGTTCACACCAGGCTTACCATAAACCACTGCGCCACATCAGAAATTTGTCTTTTATAGATGCCTTGTCCATAAAAAAAAAAACAAACAAACAACAATACAGTAAAACTGAAGCAAAGAAGTCTTTGATATGAAAAGGAAAAAATGAGCTCAAATCATTGGTGTCGTATATCAAACAGAATGCGTTTTTTCTGAGTATGTATTTCTGCGTGACTGAATTTTCGAAATGCGTACGGGTAATGATGTAACATAATTTTGATCAAATATGTTTGAGAGGCCTGTGGAAATCCTAATGCGAAAAACAGAGCCAAGTCTAATCAAGAGAAATAAAAAGACACAGAAAGCACAAAGGCAGCGTCCAATGAGAGGGGCCGACGCTGGCGGCAGTGAGCTCATCGCAGCCGTGCCTGGTGTCTTCAAAGATTTTCAGAGCGAACCGTAAAAAACTCCATTAACTCCTGACAAAGAATGCAAATTAATCACAACATGGGGTGAAATGGAATTAAAGACCCTCTTCTAATCAATGACAAGACAGGATGAAACCCTTCCCCCCCCACAGCCACTCCCCATCCTCTATACACCCCCACAGACAGCTAGTCACCCACCTACACACCTCCGCAGCTAAACAGAGTCCTGTATACACCTACACACACAGCTAGTCACACACCTACA
>JAACJT020000007.1:1644418-1675362 GCA_009936485.2 Gymnarchus niloticus
CAAACTATATTCTCTGAGCTGAAAGAGAACAATATGCTTCAACACAACCTGTTCACTGAAGCCAACGGGACAACAATCCCCTCATTTTCTTCTCTTCCTGGTGGAAGTTGGGAGTTGTTTGTTTTGCTGGGGCTGTTCTGAGTGGAGCAGACATGGGGGATAAATATTCCCCTCCTGCTTATTGCCTGCAGAAGAAGAACACTTACACTTCTTTGCAAAATTCAATTAGCAATGCCGAAGAGTGTGTGAAGAAACTGTCCTGGCAGACAGGTTCACCTAGCTTAGAATATCTCAGGAACATGTACGTCATTTTCCTCTGACTCCTCTCTGATTCCTCTCCACATGCTTTTAGTGTGCCTGAAATCCACCCATCACTAAAACCTCGCCGTCTCTTACAGTGCGTATGCAAATAGTGGTTTAGCCAGTCAGAGCTACTGGGCTTGGTGATAGCAGTCAGAAGGTTCTCCGCTTGCAACTTGGCTAGAAACAGCATCCCTGCCTGTCTTTCCTGCTATTTAAATATTTCATTCCTTCGTCTGATTTGTGTTTTCTGCTCTTATTTTTGAAATTCCTGTAAATCGCAAGTGCGCATCCGTTACGTGACACCACAGTAGGATGTTTGGACGCTGTCCTGCGCAGGGGCGAGCACACACAGCCCCAAAGAAATCTGGGATGCCTGCAAAGCACACAGTCCCATGCCACACGAGCCACGTTTTGCAGCGATGCCACTCCTTTTGAAACTTCAGCTCGTTGTTGTGGGAGAGGCTGGATGTTGGACCATACCTCTGATTTCACCCCTTTGAGTTGTCCACCTGGCCAGGTGACAAACGGCACGATTCCCAGTGACCTGATGGGCTGTGTGACACCAAAGGACGACATTACGCTTAGCTGCCTGCGGTTTTTTCTCTGTCCAGAATGGAGCGATTCAGGTTAAGTACCACGCTTGAAGGGTACAAGATCAGGGCTCCCCAACACTTGATCTGTCAGCCGTGAGGTTATGTATGAATGAAACGCCAGAGATAGACCACTACCATGTGCTGTTTTAGTTTCACCGTGTTGCTGTCTTTTTTTTTTTTTTTTTCTTTTTACATACGTGTGTCGTGGCACATTCAACCAATACTCCACAGTGACTCGTGATCACTAATGCTCCAGTTTGCCGGACTAAATCATGTATTAAACATAGAGACCCCCTCTGTCAATTAGGCCAGTTTACATCTTGCGGGTCTTCTGAACATGACTGGTAATACATGATCATCTGCTACTTGCACTAAACAGCAGGTGGCGTGCTAGGTCCTCACTGAATTCTGAGCTTAGATGTACTTGTACCTAAACTGGCTCTTTAACAGCTATGTGCTTATTGTGTCTTTGCCTCGCTTTAGACAAAAGTGCCTGCTAATTACAATGACTTGGTTAAGGAACTCGGCCTTCATGCTCGCCTTTGAGTTTGAGAACAACCTTGATTGCTTTCTGGGAAAGCTCAGGTATGACCTTTGGTGCTGTTACCGACTACAGCAATCTATAATATGCTGTGTGGAGTGACAGGGGTTACTCACTTGAGACGCTGGTGTGAGCAGCTGCTAAACACAGTTAACATTGCTCCTCAACCAGGTCCTGAAGGCTGCACTCCATGCTCGTGGCTCCTCATATCACCACAGGGCTTCATTTTAGCTCTGTTTCTGAGATGGAGCTTGGTAATTAAGCCACCTCCTTGGCCTCGCTTTATCGCCTGGTGGCTTGCTCTGTGCGGTGCATCACACCACAGTGTTTACACTGCTGTCCCATGGGCTGCTCCTCTCTCCCAATTATGAGTGTGGAAATTAAAACAGAGAGCATGCATGAGTCTGCAAAGTGGAGCACCCCTTGATTGATGCAAGGTTCTTGGCTCCTCTGGTCAGGCCTCATGGACTGGATGCTAATTAACACGTTAACCCAGTATCACGGTCCTGCTTCCAGGTTAAAGCCAGATTAAGGCCATGTTTGCCTCAAAAAGAGAATTGTTAGTGTGTGATATCGCTTTTGGGACCCCCATGATCACTTTGTGGTAGTGGTCTATAATCACTTTGTGGTTGTGGTCTGTATGATTTCTTTGTGGTCATGGTGTGTATGTTTTTTGTGGTAGTGGTCTGTATCATCACTTTGTTTTAGTGGTCAGTATGATTGCGTTTTGGCTGTGGTCTGTACAAACCGGCGTGTGCGATCAGTCTGTCTGACCAATGCCAGGTGATGCATTGTGAATAGTTGTACTTTCCGCTCACCACCTTTCGCTCCTCCGCTCTTTTATTGCAAAAGTAATTACTCCTCTTTTCCAACCCCTTTCCTTTTTCTCCAAACAGACATCTAAAAGTTATGGAAGCTGAATGGGGGGGGGGCTTCCTCATCATCCTGACGTAGATGGAACTGCTTCTCTTGATGGTTCTAATTAGGCTTGCATACACACACCAGGGGTGACTGGAGGTGACCATGCACACCCCTGGCATCTCTCTGCTTCAGTGCCCCCAAATCAGCATAGCACCAGCAGCCCAATTAAAAATAGAACAATTGAAGACCTCAGTGCGACGATTTGGCGTTTAACATGAAGATTTGGGCTGTAATCAGTAATGCATGTAATCTGGAAGTGCATCTAAGTACACGCTGTAACAGCGCCTCTGTATGGTGACTGGGTCCAGGGACAAACCCCCATTCGTCTACCCGATGAAAGAGAGGACAATCTGTCAAGCAGTTGTTTTCATTGTAAGAGGAATAAAACAAAGTGGTTAAGTTCTGAGTCATGATAGAATAGGTGGTGCTCTGTCGTCGTGGTGATGCTGGCCTTGTTAAGCAAACATGACAATGTGAAATGACCGAAGCGGGTCACCCAAGGCAGCACACAAGACTCGTAAATGTCAGTCTTGCCTTTTTTCTACCCACACATTTCTCTCTTCCTCATTTGAGAACAGTGGAGAGATGGGGGGGGGTGTTCTGGGGGAGCTCAAGAAATGAGGATGCATAGCAAGAAAGTAACATTTTATTTAACCATGAGTGAAGGTATGGGAGCAGTGTGGCGTTGGGGTTAGCTGTTCTCTGTGTGGATGCTGGACAGCATGCTTAATTGCATGTTGGAACATTCCTACAGCTCATCTTTTGGCCTCCTGGTCTGTTTCTTCTCGCCCACTTAATTCCCACCTTTTGCCGTAAAGTACTCATCCTCCTTAAGGTTCGTCGGCTCTCTGGCCCCCATCCAAGCACTTAATACCGATGTGGGCTATCATCAGATGTCACAGCGAAAGGTTTGGAAGGCACATTAAAAGGGTCACCAAAGATACAGTACAGTGGGCTGTGAGCTTTAACCAGGTCACGTGTGCAGGGTTATAATCTTGCGTCCTGAGGGCATCAGTGTGTCCCGGGCCCCTGGGAGCTCAGAATCCTCCTGTGGGAAGCACATCTGTCTCCGAGAGCAACTATCAGTGGGAGCAGTTGTGTGATTATTTCTTTTCCACAGCTTAAGACTGTTATTGTACGTAAGAATGAAAGAAGGTGACGGTATAAAAAAATGTCGGACACCTGCTACAAAAAGATAGCAAAGAATTCCTTTCCACTTGAAACACAGCACCCCATTCCACACTCTCCCCGTGATGACAGAAACACGCGTTTCTGCAAATGCCCATGTGGGGGCGCTGTACAGCAAAGGAATGCAGTGGCTGATCGGAGTTCTTCTGGCTGGGGGGCAGTGGTTCTTTAATCCCCGGTTTGAGCCCCTGTTCTCCTAGTCTTCCCTGCTCCCTCCCAGTCTTTTCGGAGGGGCTACTGGGATTCTGTACGTGACCGGCCCCTGGCCTGGACCTTGGTCTCAGGAGAGCTTGGGTTCGAGACCCTGCAGGCTCCCCCGTGCTCTGCTTTGGCAGCTCTCCTCTGGATAAACATAAGAGTTTAATGGCTGGCTGAATGTGTCTTCATTGGCCGAATTTCAGAAAGTGTGGGGTAAGCTGGGCCAAGATAAATGAAAGAGAGAGAGGATGGAAAGGCGGGAACTGGGGAGGTAGCTCTGCTCTTCATCTTACACACGCTAAAGCATTGAGAATTGACCCCAAGCCCCCTGTTCCGTATGACCTTCTAGAATGACACAGCTGAAGTAGAAAACTTCTAGAGATGCATATCTTGATGTTACCCAGTGCTCAGCATGAATTTCCTCTGGTTCTGAACATCACAGTGTGTCAAGCTTATTGGGTGAGATGGACATGCAACATGCAAAGTGACACCTGGATCTTCAGATCTGGTGTAGCTGGCACGTGCAGACGACGGTCTTCATAGCCCTGCCTTTAGACCAAGTTCGAGTACGGGGTTGGGGACGAATAGTCCCTTATCAGTTACACTGGCCCACTTTGTGGGGGCAGTGCCACTTTGCAGTACCTATGTGACTAAAAATTGCCTAAAAGTACCAGAAAAGAAAAGTGGTCAGTGGGGTCAGGTAGAATTATCTGTCACACTGCTCTGTGGCATTAAATGTAGAGTTCAAAGACTGTTATGCTGATTTGGTTGGTTCAAATTTTGCTTTGTGTCACAGTTAATTTGGAGTGAGGCTGTTAGCTAAACCAGGAATTTAGCCCAAAACATACAATGTGGTCATTTCCAGTCCAGGTGCCCTGTCCTCCCCGGGTTTTTGTTCCACTTGCAGGTCACCACTGTTGTTCTTGTGTTAATTTCATATGGTCATCATTTCTCCAATGATGTTCATTAATGTTTGCTGGTGTCTACTAATTTTCCATAGTCAGGTCTATTCCCCAGACCATGACACCGTCACCCACTCTGTATAGACTGGCAAAGCAGTCCTGTTGAAGGACACAGCGCGTACACCTGATAACGTGTCCAACCAAACAGACCAGATACTACCTTACCCAGGGTAGATCTGCCATCTCTGCAGTAACAGCTTGTATCTAATGACTTACATACAATTAATACTATTTCATTTTTGACTAACATATGTTAGGGACTTGCATTTCCAAAGAATGCTTAACCATCTTCATGTTCTGTATCAAGGGGCTCTTAAGATGAAGGTTGTCCTAATTTTGTGTTCTATGTGTGGCTCTCGTGTCCCCTTTTGCAGTCTCCGGGAATATAGCACCACGCGGGTGCACACTGCATACAGTCCATCGGCATGCTACGCTATCCTGCCCGTCTATAGGGGAGTAGGCTGTGGGCCCTTGGATAGTTCATATTTTATATCAAAACCCTATGGAGCTCTGATTGGTACCTTCAGTACATTCTTTAACTGACTCGTCTATAAGAAGCGAAATCTCCTGTCTTTACCCCTACTCAGCTGTTTTCGATGGGTGTTTATATATGTATGTATGTATGTATCCTGTATGTATGTGCATTTACTGTCTGCATATCTGTGTGTGTGCATAGCTAACTTTGCTGCTTCATCACTTAATTACAAAGCTAATTTGTAGTTGTCCTCTAATCAATGTGGCTATCTTCAGGTGAAAGGGAATTGAATTGAATGCCTACGAAGGAACACAGTACTTTCTGAAGATTTCATTATTGCTTTCTCAATACACAAATCCAAAGGCTCTCTTAGAGTTTACAGATCCCTTAACAAAAGAGTGATCTAGGCGCACTGGACCAGATTTTGGGTAAATGATCTGACGTGGGGGCAGGGGTGTCTCTGACGCCTTAATACCACTTTCACCCTGTGTCTCATGTCTACAATGCTAGTCAGATCCAGCCTGCTGCCTCCAGATGGCTGTGGGAACAGGACACTAAGGAGCCTTTACTGACTTCTTCTGATACCCTGCACCCCCCCATCTTTGTTTTAAATGTCAGCCCCACCCCGTCTCCTCATTTCGGTAATACAGAGAGCCAGCATGGTGCCAGCCTCGTTGTTGGGGGAACCATGTGGCAAAGCTCCCGCCCCCTTCTTCAGGTTCTGATCTTAAATGGTCTAAAGGCAGCATCATCTTGCCAATCACATTGCTTGCAACACACACTATTGCTGGGAAACGGGTGCAACGCAGAATACAGATGGCAGGGAAAATTCTTTGAGGACCTGACAGTCGGGATGCGGAAACCCCCTTCAGAGCCCTGTGATTGGGCTACACCTGTGGCTCATCCACCTTTTGTCGTGTTTCCATAGATATACTCTGGTCAGCTCTGTGATGCTTTGGTACGTCTACTAGGAGGGCAGAAGAAGTGCCTAACAGCATTAATTAATTATAGTCTTTATACATACATACATTGGATTTTCTTTATTTGGGCTAATTATTTCTTTTTATGACTTACTGATACTTAGCTTTAATTATAGTATCTTAAAAAAGCAATGACATTAAAGCTTAAATCCCATAGACATATACATATTATCTTTATAATAGCCAAATTGCATTCTTTCTTGTATTTCTGTTTTTTTTTCTTGTTCTGAATAAAATGAATTATTTAAATCTTTTTAAAGTCACAGTAATGATACTGTCAGCTCCTTAAAGAACGTGTGTTTAAACTAGAGGTTTAACATGACTTTGGTCTCCAGAGTCAACAGTGTTTGTGAAAATTACACAACTGTTAGTTCAAACTGTCAGTTGTTTTCCCCCAAAAGGCAGGAAACAGAGCGTGTTTCTGTTCGATTCATGGTGTATACATGACCAATCCTCATTCTACAACTGAATTTGACCCCATGGGAATGTTTATTTTGGCTGATGAGAATCTTCAGCACTCTTTTCTAGTAATGGATTCCACACTGAGAAGCACCTACAGGACACCAGTCAAAATGCTGGCTGGTTAATGTCTTTCCTCTGGATTTGGTTTATGGGGGCCTGGCCTGCTGTATGTACCTTATTCTGATTTCATATTATCTGTTTATCTGCTTTTTGCTGTTTTTAAACCTTTGCTCCAAACTGTGGAACTTAGCGAGGTTGCTGCCTATCAGCAGAGCCCTGTCGTTGTCCTTGCAGGGGCTCAGGACCGGCAGTGTCTCTCTGTGCCTGTCCAGGCCTGTCGTGCTTTCTGCTGTTTGGTTTTTGACCGTGATTGTTCGATCTCAGCGGCAGCGTGGGAGGAGAATCTGAGAAAGCACTTTGTCCTGTTTGGTTTGCTGCCAGAAGTAGTAAAATTGCCATTCTCTGAGGGCTTGGAGAGGACCAAAACACTATTTGTCTTTGTAAGAGTCCAAATGATTGTCGAATTGTACCCGTTTCTTAGGAGAAGCTTAAGGTGTTGAGATGGTGAAGCCAGTGTTTACTCAGGGTCAGCCAAGTGCCAGAATGAGCTTTGGATACTTCACCTCTTTCTCCTGCACCACACTCCACCACAGGCTGGCCACAGTTAGCCTTCCTTTGCTGGAGTTAACCCACTTCTTCACTTCTGCCATATACAGTGGTGTTTTGGTCTTGTCGTGAATTAGCCTGAGTTAGCTAATGTACTGCGATGGACCCGTGCGACAGCAGGATGCTACAAGTCGGGCTGAATCAGCCTGAGGTTGCCTGAGCCTGCTCCTCTGTCCCAGCTCCAGACCTCCGTCTCCGTGGTTCCATTTGTAGGCTTTCAGGGCTTCCTGTCGCTGCAGGCAGCCCACTCTCAACTCCTCTCCTGACATGATTGACCCACTCACAGCAAGCCCGCTCCCTGCAACAAATGAAATTGTTGGAGTTTTTATTCAATTTTCTATTGAGGTCACACAAGTAGAGGCACCTAGAACCATTTCTATCAGTTGCTGGCATGCTTCAGCACAGGTAATCTCTTGTCATAATTTCAAGATTAAGAAGAAAAATCAAGCAACTAAGTAGACTCACGAATGTGGGCATGCACATCCTCCCTTGTACTTTTTAAATGGAATTTCAGACTGTGTGTACTTTAAGCCCCTTGTTGGCTTTCTGGTCTTATTGAAACATCATGTGTTATACTCCCTGCCCTCCTGTTTAAGCAAAGGCTTTGGGCTATGCACTCTGGGCTTGTCTCTGAAGATCCTCACAGCTAAATTACTTTTGCAGCAATCTTTGTTGATTAACATCTGGAATGGCACTGATTAAGACACCCTTGCTTTAACAAGTTTCTCGGGTCATCTTCAGCCAGGTGACTGAGGACTACCTGTTTTGCCGGACTGGATTCTCTTTGGTTTCTGTGTGACTTGATCACCTGAGCTCTGTCACTAATACTGATCCCTTGGAATCAATGTGAAATCATACCCAGCTACGCTTTCAGTTTCTTGGGGTTCTCTTGAAGGAACGGCTCCTCCTAGCGAAGCTTGGTCCATAACAATGGGACAACCTGTAGGTCAGGTACCACCTCATCCCAGCAGGCCCAAGTTGTGAGAAGAGAATGGAGGCCTGATTGGCTAGTCTTTCCCATGGCAATCCTGTGACCAGCCCATTCATTGGGGTGGGGTAAATACCATTAAGTTAAATGACAAACAATCCAGTGCCCCCCAGGGCAGCTTGTGGAATTGCAGGGATCCTGGCAGAGTCTGAGGGGCTCTTATTATGCTTCCTGCATGTCTTTGTTTTGACTTGGTTCTTTTCACCCGTGATGTTAGGTGCCATTTAATCGAGGAGCAATTAGTATTGCGACCAACTCACAAAGGGGGGCTGGTGGACCAGGCCAGGCCAAGCTTGGGTGGGGGCCGTGATGGTATGTTTGACTTGGGCACGAGGCCTGTGGCCCCGGTATGGATTATCATAGCGATAGGCGGTGAGTGGCTTAAAGCCGGATGACTAATTGCCTGACAGAGCTGTGCTGTATTCCACTAGGTCACTGAAATTAATTTCTCTTTTCCGCATCGCAGCGTGAATGAGCCGTGAGGTTTTGGTTCAATACTCAAATTAACTGGGAGTTTAAATTATTCCTCTTCATGAGTGTGAGTAGTTTTCATTAAGACCAAGTGTATATTTGATCAGTTTGCATTTGCGAAAAGCAGAAATATGGGCCTTCCTCAAACGGTTAGCTTACGCACAATAATCCCCCAGGTGCGTCCCGCTTTGTTGTCATCTCTCTCCTTTATTTTCTTCCTTTGCGTCTTTGATGGTTTTTCTCTGTTCAGCATTGAAAAATGAATTTTACAGCTATTCTTTAATAGTGTATCCCTCATGCGGTGACGTTCTCTGCGTGATCCTGTTTTTTTTTTTTGACATTTTCGTCATCTCCTCCAATGTGGGGCTGGTTAGCATTAACCCTCTGGTGACCCTGAGGTCATACTGGTTTTCAAAATGGATGCTGCCACACTGGGCCCAATGGCAGTCACCTCCCTCACCCCACCTTCATTGTTTCTTAATGTCTATGTACTGTGAAGTACAATACAATGATTTTTTTTTTTTATAGTGAGGGGTACTGTGCCGTCAATGTTACCCACTTATAGCATTGAAAGGGCTGTTGAAATGCGTCACAGCCTCCGAGGGGCAGTGCTTCAAAGGGAGGGGTGCCTCCGAGGGGCGGTGCTTCAAAGGGAGGGGTGCCTCCGAGGGGCGGTGCCTCAAAGGGAGGGGTGCCTCCGAGGGGCGGTGCCTCAAAGGGAGGGGTGCCTCGGAGGGGCGGTGCTTCAAAGGGAGGGGCGCCTCGGAGGGGCGGTGCCTCTGAGAGACAGATGTTTTCAAACACAGCTCACAGCTGGGTCCATATCAGGGCAGCATGACATTGTCTGTAGGCTTCAGGTTTTCTTATTCCTATTGATTGACTGAGCCACTTAAATCTGGGTGACCGATTGCCAGTCATTGCCTAATAGCTGATCTGTAGACACGTGCGTTTCCTTACAAACCTCTTAAGTGACCTAGACAACTACACTAATGGCAGCATTCACCTTATGTTTGATACAATCGTTCCCTCAGATGCCTTTGCTCAAACTTTCTTAATTTAAATGCCCTCCTATTATTCCACCTTGTCCTCGGCCAACAGAATCACGTTCCTGTTCCATGCCTTACCCCAAAACTGTGGACATCCTAAATGTAGATCCCATTAAGAAGTCCTTTTTTAGGCTGTGCTCATTAATAACACCATATATTCAGGCTCTGGGGTAACACACTCTCCCTTCGATGGACCATTGATTTCTGTATGGCTTCACCCGCCTAATGCAATGTTGGCTTTCATCTACTCTAGTCAGGTGTGGGGATGCCTTAGAGTCCTTATCCTTGCATGTACTGGTCCTGAGACTGGTGTCAGTACCTGCTTAGGGAAGTAGAGCAAGCTGCAGTTTTGTGTGACTTACCGTATCCTGTTATTTCAACCACCTGTTTCTTTTTTTTTTTTTTTAACACTTTAAAGACCCTAAGCCCTAAGATCATCTGAGGGTCGGTTGCGGTCTGAGACGAACTGAACTGTGTATGCATCTTTTCTCACTGTTTTGAGATGCCTTCACATACTCTTTTCAAGTGCTCTTTCACTTCTGTGGGCTGCCTTTGCTGTCCCCCGTGGATGGATGTGTATCTTTTGTGCTGACCTGGACCTCGCTCTGTTTCTGACTCAGCCTCCCTCCACAAACGTCCACATGCAGAAAAGCTCGTACTGTGAGCGTGGCCGGAATCTGGGTTTCTGGGAATATAGCTGCTGGCGTGTTCTGATTAGGGGCTTCTGACATCAACACGTATTCACGTAGGCGTTGACCGGCACTTCTCACATCATGTATGCCGCGGCAAGTCATCCAAAAGCCCAACGTGTCAAGTACAGCTTGTTAATAATAGTCAGCACGCTTAATTCAAACAAACAAAAAACTTGGATTCCAAAAGGTGCTGAAAAATGTCTTTGAGGAGGAACAGAGTAGATTATTTCCGTAGTGCATTAAGTCTGAGTCTCCCAGCTTCTTGCTGGAGAATCGTATTGCTTGTGATGATGTAGATAAATCATTTAAAGTCTCAGTCATAGATATTTCCTGACAAAGAAGATTAACAGTAAGAGCGAAGCACCGAAAAAAAAAAATGAAAGGCAAGGTACTGCAGATAAAAATGATTTGCCTTTTTGTGCTTCCTCTTCTGAGATGGCTTAAGATAAATATTCACTTATTAAAGCGTAACTGAAATTGACTATGCCATGCATCAGACTAATGGCCAAAGGCCCGGTTCAATACGGCAGACTTGGGGAAGGTTTTCTTAATGAAAGAACTGACGTTTTCTATGTTCTGGCTACATTCATCAGACTATATACATGCCAATGTGAGCGGTTAGGCCCATCTGTTAAGTGTACATGATTGGTCCTGGAGGTTTATGGAAATAACCCGTTTAGGAAAATAGGGTGGCGATAATCCGTCCGTACAGAAGAGATCCATACTGTGGCTGTGTCTTCAACCACCTTTGATAGCATTGAGTCTATACGGCACTACTCAAGGGTGCCTGGGAACCTATAGACATGCTGCTCTGATAAGCCCAAAGCAGTTCATTAGCATGTGGAAACTTGGAAGACTTACCAGCTGTAGTTAACTAGATTCCATTTTTCTGATCCTACCGAGAAGGTTTTTCTGCAGGGTGGTGCATTAGGGCCTCAAGGCAATAGCAGCTGCAACTACCTGCTAAAGTGGTGGATGAGTTGCTAAATCATCTCATCCCAGTTAGTTGCTTTCAAGGATTTTTCAGGTGAAATGTGAGAAGAAATTTAGTTGTACCTAATTTGATTAGTACAAGAACAAGACATCGCAAGAGTGGAGTTCCACAACCATCGTGCTGCACCAGGTCACTCTCCAGGAAGAGAGACATGCTGGAGATTCTGTAAGATCTACACGGACCTACACTGAACTTCTTCAGCTTCTGTCTGAAGACTTTGCTCAGTTTTCTTCTGTTTGGACTTCAGGCTTGGATCTTCTGCATCATGAATGGAGGAGCTTTTATTTTGTATGGTTTTGGAGTGATCTCTTATCAAGCTTTATTTTTGCTGGAGGACCGGGGACCAAGGACAATGGGGGTGAAGTGTTGAGTTCCCACAGCCTGATGTCCGCCCTTAAGGCTGGAATGAGCCCTCTCCCCCATTAGTTGACCCTTTAATTAGATAATTGGGAGCTGCATGTCGCAAGACTGCTCATGCCGATAGAATGCGATCAGAGCGAAAGCGAAGCCACGACAATGCAGCAGAGGCGAAGCTGGCACTGCACTCCATCAGAACTTTAGCTGCCGCTGTGAACACAAAGCCATCCATTTTGTTCTAGATCTCGCTGTGGCCCACCGGCGGCCCACGGAACAAAGACCACGTTTAATCAGCAGTCTGGCAGCCCCATTAAGGCCTGCAGCTCCCACTACAATGCTTTCAAAGCCAAGTAGCGTCATGAAGCTGTCTCTTCGTTTAGGCCCCCGATTTTTTTTTTCTCAAATATGGGGGGAGGGGTATGGGGGAGCTGCTTTTGAAGTGGTAAAACATTATTAAATCAGTTAACAGGGAAAGAAAACTTGAAATAAATATGGACCCCCTCTGCTTTTCTCAGAAGGCAACATAAACGATCACCCTCCTGCCCTCTTAAGGTCACCAAACATTTGAATAATTCATTGGCTGGAGTGTTGAATAGTTTTAATGCTCGCAGGAAGAGCTGCAGAGTCTACCAAGCACGCTGGTTCCTTCTGTTTCCTGGTCAGGTTCCCCATTTTTCCATAAGGTTCTATGAAACTCCATGATGTTTCACTTGAAAGTCATTTGTACCTTGGAAGTTTAGGTGCTAGGTGGGTTTTGGTGGAGAAGACCTCCCCCAAAACTATGCTTTCATGGGTGCCCTCCAGCTCACCAATCCCCTATAGGAACCGCCTCTTTCTGTATAAGGCTAACTCACCGTGATGAGTCCTTGGATGAATGTTCTATGGAGCAGAAATCAGGTTTCTGCTAGCTGGCCACTTACTGCCTACTATCTCCTTTAGTATGATATCCTGCCCTTTAGTATGATATCCTGCCTGATTCTAGCAGAATTGTTTTTATTGCCTTGGCAAGCTGATACTTTGTGTTTTCCAATATCAGCTATGGGTGAAACCTGTGGGATCGCTGTTGGTTTTTGTTGAGGCTTGAGTCGTGTCAGACACCAGGGGGTGCTGTATGCCACACAGATGTTTCTTTTAATCACCAGTACGTAAGGCCACCATGGAGCCATGATGAGTTCATTATAAATATCCATTTCAATAAATCCAAAGTCTTTACAATTAAATGTTGTCAATATGGGGTATTGTAGTGCTTTATGCAAAACAAAGCTATCCAGATGCTTATGTAAAAGCCTTTAGTATGCTGTGAAATTAAAACTGTGAGAGACTGTCAGCTGGTTCAGGTTTTATTTGAAAAAATGTTGTGGCCCCATACCTTCAGCCGGCTATAGTGGGGGGTGCTCCAACGTAGCCCCATACCTTTGGTTGGCTGTAGGGAGGGTGCCCCCTAGCATGGCCCCGTACCTCCGGCCGGCTGTGGGGGAGGGTGCTCCCTAGCATGGCCCCCTACCTTCGGCTGGCTGTGGGGGGGAGGCTCCGCAGCTTGCCCTTACCCCACTTTCCCTGGCATTGTGTGTGTTCACACTGGAGCATTGCTGAAGCTGCTCTCATACACCAGCCCTCTGCCTTCCATTCCCAGAGCATTTCAGTCCTGGTATCTGTCTGAGGGCATTGCCGGTCCAGTAAGCCCATATCGTACAAGGTCAGAACATGCTGCACAATGGGGGGATGCATCATAATCCGTGGCTATTCTATTCTCTATCCATCACTAAAGGTGATGGATCAGGTCTGATGGCACCTCTAGTGGCAGCACAGTTATTGTCAGCCTGTAATTGGTCGGGACTCAGGGTGGCGGCTCATTTTAATGAAGCTGCCATTTTGGCTGCTCTCTCTCTCAATTCTGGTCAGCTGCTCTGCTTGTCCTGCCGTGGGTGAAAGCTATGCCAAAGCGTCTCTCTGCTCTTCACGGCACAGTGCCCAGCCGAGGTGACGTGGTGGTGCGGGTCAGGTCAACTGCTCGTCCCACCATCCTGAGGCAGCAAGTCCCCACCTCAGCCCATCTTGCTGCTGGGGCCCATCACCATGGCCCTCCCCTGTCCCCCTCCCACTTGGGGCCCATGGCTTCTTTCTCTGATAAGCAGCTCATTTGTTTTGACAAGAGCTGCCGCCTTCCCCAGCACTGGGGAGCCCAGTACAGCTGTCCTGTTGTCCTGAAAGCCGACACCAGCTCATACATAGATACCTATATGAATTGTACACCCTCTGCCGCCTGGCTGAACTGGATGCTGGGATCTGGCCTTCAGTTAACATGTGCAGTGCAGCGCAGTTTCTTGTTTTCGATGAACGGAGCTGGAAGTTAGCGGCACTGCATCGCTGCCCTCTGTTTGCATCAGTGAGGTGGAGACGTTGTCTTCTCCTGGCAGAGATGCCTGCAGTCCTGTTTCCACGGACGACCACTTTTAGACCGCAGCCATCGCGCTCACTGAGAGTCACCTGTCTCGAGGAAACGGCAAAGGTTAGTGGGAGTCATCTGGCACCAGTCCCTCTCGCTGAGCCAAATTGGCACATACGCTGGAGCAGCACTTCTGCAGAGCTGGGCACGCCAGTCCTGTGGTGGTTTTGTTCATATATTTGTTCATATTTATAATTAATGGTAAAAGAAGGTAACATTTATCAGAATGTAGCCAGCAGAAAATTCTGAATTTTTCCTGGTTACACCATGATCTGGCTGCTCGTTTGCGGTCCAGTATGAGTGCAATGGCCATAGGCTGCTGTGGCAGGTGGGCCGGAGCTGTGCGAAGGGCCTGGTGACACTCACACCTTTTATGGCTCCATTGTCAGTCTAATAGAGTGTAAAAGTTTATCCTCCTCCTCCTCAGTTTAACAGCCTTTATGTAATCTCATAAACGAGCGTTAAACAGGCTGTAGAATCGCTCCAGCCCCCCTGGGCTTCGCCAGGGATCTGGGGCCCAGGGCCAGGGGCCTTTCTCGCATGACTTTCCTGCCCATCCTTTCCCATGGCATGGCATCGAGTGAGGTCCAGACCAGTGCCTGCATATATGCTTTATAGAAGGGTCCTTGTTGTGATCCATTCCTTCCCCTAATTATTCATTTTATTCAAGTTTCAAACCCTGCGCCCATTCCGTGTATAAACAATGTTACATGCCAGTTTCATGCTCCTGGTAATGCACCTTCATAGTGAAATATGGATTTTTGTATTGTTCCTCTTTGAAGGACCCACTAATAAATAGTCACTCATAGTGTAGGGGACACAGGCTTGGTCCCCAGACTCAAGGTTACAATGTCTGTGATACCCGATGTCCTTCAAGGATACAACACCCAAGAATCTAGGTGCTTTGAGCCATTTTTGATGGCCCACCCCCGTGCGAAATTAAGAAATCAATCAAGCATCTTGCCCCTTGTTGCTGAAACAGGGATTGGTGCAGTGTGTCACTGTCAGGCCACCATAGCAGCATAGATGGCATTTACAGCTGACTTGCATCCCATTTGAAAGTGTGCATGTCGCAGGTCTGCCTCTAAATAAGCCAGCTCTTAGGACTCCTCTTAACATCCATGCCACTCAGCAGAATTTAAAACGTGTAGCAGACAAATAAAGCATGTTAAAGTTGTACTTCCCCTACAGCGCTCTGAATAAGAGTGGTTTATATAAACAGGCTTCGGCCAGCACACAGGCACTTAGGCCATCAGCTGATTGGGGTCTGCACACTGCAGTGCATCTTCTGTCTGTAACGTGGATCTTTGTTCGATTAAAGGGATTGCAAAGGGGTGGGCCACATGGCGCAGTATAATTGGCTGTAATACCCTGTGGGTACACAATTTCGTAGCCACTTAGCAGAGCACTATGCAGATGACATCTCGTTCATGAAGAGCGTCGTGTGGAGATGGCAGGGGTAGCAATGGAGGAGCGTATCCAGAACAGGATGCTCCTCCATGCTGTCATTCAGGAGTGGGGTCTGTGTGTGTGCCTCTGTGCATTTGTCTGAGGGTGTTTCATTGTTGAGACCCTGACATTCTCTGTAACCCCCCCCCCCCCACAACAAAACGAGCGTTTTCAGAGCTGCTATTAATGTGGCAGCGATGTTAATTAGGGCGCAGGCAGTGAACAGCTCTGCTCCATGTTCCTGGGGCTGACTCCGCCTGTTCCTCTCGACGCATCAATACCGGACTGGTACATCGGCACAACCTGGAAAAATTATGCAGTGTAAAACCATCATCATGTATTTTCATAAAGATGAAATATTGGTATCTGTGCTCAGTTACAAGCTTTTATTAATGACACCCTGTCAGGAGGTAGATGCTCTGCATATTCGCATATTAAACAGGCGAGACCAGAAACACTCTTTTTATTACTACAAGGCATAAATCAGTTTAAAACATCTCATCATTTATACCCCCCTCAGCTAAGTCCTCTTTTATTTAAATGAATTGGCACACCACCCCCCTGCTGCCTTCACTTCCTGGCACTTTCAGAGTGATACAGGAACAGTTTGAATTGATTTACTGTTTTTCTATTAAAATAGCACAGGCACCCCCCTTAATCTCCCCCCGTCCCGTGCGCCGTTTTACGGAATTGGAGAAGAGAACACAAATTGTGTTAAATTGTTAGAGCCGAAACCACTCAAATCCAGCAGTCTTACGTCTCGTTGAATTTCTGTTATGTTGCTGTCTTTTAAATTGCATTTTTCACTCTCTTCTGTAAGTGAGTCCAGTCTTATTTGGTCTTTGTTTTTAATGTTTATCTTCTTTAAATGATGTGCAGTACCGCGCACAAAATAACCGAACGCTTGAAAATATTATTTAATCAATTAAAGACAAATTCCGTGCAGAAATGATATTGACTTTGCTTTATTCAGGAACAAAATGTATTTTACGATTTTCAAACTGGGAATTTGCAGTTTATTTAATTATTATTATTATTATTATTATATACAATATATTTATTTTTAAGTCTCCTTCTCCTCTTCCTGCCTACTAACCTTTGATATCCCATGAACCATTGCTTCAAAAGGAAAAGCAGCTTTGCCTTTGGGTGATGACTGTATGTTCTCGGGGAATGGTGTGAGAGGCTTGGCTGTCATGCGCTGAATGTTACTCATTTTACTTGCTGTCTGCCACGTGCCATCATTAACCAAGCATTCTTTGGGCTTCTTCCTTGCTACAGCATCTGAGATCTATGCATGTTGGTGAAGCTCCCTGTAAGGATAATGGTACTACTCTCAACATCCAGGGCTGTGTTATGTATCAAAGTCACTTTGGATAGTAATAGCATTTAACACCTGAAGTAAAAAAAAAAAATGTTTAATACAAACCATTATTACTCATGGATGATGATGATGAAGCTGATGACTGGGGTCCTCTGCTGTATCCCATCACCTGACCTTGCTTTAGAGTACTGATTAACCATGTGACCTGCACTGCGTAATCTCTACCAGAGGACACCCTTTCACCTGTCCAGTGTGCTGGAGCACACAAACGGATGGTGTGCTGAGGCACGCTTTGTACCAGTCACTGAATTCCTCTTAAAGTCTGACCCTCCAGCTCATGAGTGGTCACATGACCTGCCAGTCATCCCACTCCTCCATAAAGACACATGATCTCTATTAGAACAAGCATTAGCAGCAGGAGACGCTGCCTTTCAGACCCTTTCACGGGTCTCTGCCTGTTTCCCATCCCGTTACTCATGATAGGAGTCTCTTTTCTACAAGAATGAATAAAGCACCATTATTTTCAGCCTGGCCCTAGAAGCAGAGGGCTGGTCCCATCCAGGGCCCATGGAGCCAGAAGACCGATGATGCCGGCAGCCGTCCCTTTAAAGGGCTGCTCTCCCAACATGGGGAGAAGTAATATTAATGTGGACTGGCTGCTCCTTCCATTTACCGTGGGCTCCGCTCCGGGGACGGCAGCCGCTGGTGCTTCATACATTTCAAATGAAATATGAACGTTTCTTGTCAGAATGCTTCCATTTGGTAAAAGCCGCTCTCGCTAGCATTCTGTTTATTTTTAATAAAGTGCAAGCGCTGTTTCTGAGCGGTGTGTGTGTGTGTGTGTGTGTGTGTGTGTGTGTGGGGGGGGGGGGGGCTGATTTTACTCCCCGTACTGGGGAGACAGCTGAGGCGGTGCCCATGGGGACCCTAACCCCGCCCCCGTTTCCCCACCCTAACTGCAGGCCCTTCGTTTCCCTCTTTTTCATGCCTTTTTCTCATGCCCCACCATCCTCAAACCGTGTGTGACCTTCATGAGGCCTGTACTGCTCCCTTTCCAGAGGCCTTATGCTTGTCTACTTGTCCTCTGCTGCCACCCCTTTTGTTCTTTTACAGCTGTTTGGTCTCATCCTTCTTGGCATGTCAGCCTTGCTGTAGACGTGTCACCCATTCAGGACAGCAAATCTGGTGACGCCCCATTTTACCCCACGGCTGGTCTTCTTTGGGCTTTTGAGGGGTGCTGGTTTGGGCATCCACGCTCCCCAGCCTTCTCAAGTGCAGGGGAGGCTGACCGCCCTGCAGGTAAACCATAGACTTGCTCGTTGTTCACGTCTAAAGCACGTTTGGATCTGCCTTCCAGCCTCCCTGCTCCAGTTCACTCATTCTCTGTCTATTGAGTGTCTGCAGTCAGCCAGGACCTCTTGTGCAATGAACAGGAAAAGGGAGATTTTCCAGCAGCAGCCAGACGGAACGGGATCACTTCATTTCGGAGCCTGACACCTTCCATATGCCTTGTTCCGAACTGGAGCCCTGGGGGGGGTCACCATCGATTTTCAGTGCTCACTCAGGCAAGAAAGAGGAGTATGGAACTATCTGAACTGCTATCAGTTTTTAATGGATCGATTTTTTTTTTTTTTTTTCTAGTAATGTTTTTTTTTGAGAGTTGTGTTCATTGCTATGGACTACAAGCTATGACCACCTTCCTGTCCTCACTGTGATCTGGGGAGCTGTGGTGCCCTTCATGGGACATGTGAAGGAATTTTGATGCATGGGTCTATTTTGATACAACCCCCAAACTCATACACTCTGGCCCCTGTTAACATATCTTTATTCCTAATGACACCCCACAGGAAGCTGTGTGTACTCAGTGTGAAAAACAACACAAGCCTGTGTAGTCAAGCCTCCCGGTCTCAGGCCCACGGGGCAGCCTTATCTGTGTTAGGGGCCAAGGTGCTGAGATTTAGGGCAGTTCTGGGTCACAGGGGCCTCCATGGGGCCTGGGCCTACCGGCTCGATAAGCACAGGCTCTCACCAGATACGCTCCACACAACAATGGCCCATTAATCACTGACAGCTTCCTGTCCCCTGTCTAATAGGGACATAACAGTGCAGCGGGCAGCCGAGGCAGGGCCTGTCTCGGGACGCCTTCCCACACCCGTTATTAATTAGTCTTCTGCCCCAGAGGGCCCGGGTCATCATTTCTAGTGCCAGATCACCCGGTACCCTCTTCTTATCCTCATCTTGTCACACTCCACTGGGCGGAGGAATGAGAGAAGGTGGCACTTTGATGGGTGTATTTATGTTAGAAAGTCACACCACCAGCTACTGTACCCGAAAGTGCTGAGGTGCCTCTGAACGGGAGCACTTTGGAGGCCGTTAAGCTGCCTTCCATGAGCTCGTCTCTGCTTCTCTTTAGCCGGGAGCTCTCTTTTACGTTGACTTTCTCTCTACCTCTTTACTATACATCCAGTTTTGCTGGGTTTCTCCCCGATTTTCTCCCTCATGTTACCCTCACACTAAGGATGGTTTGTTGTCATTCTGATGTCAGCATAGACGTGGATGTGAAGAGAGCAGCTGCTGGTACCCAAGAGGAATGAAGTGCGCTGTGCCCACAGGTGCCTGAATGCCAGGCTGGTGTGGACAGGTGCCTCCTCCTGAGTCCTAGCCCTGAACACATCCCCCCAGTGAGAGTCCTTTTGCCGGCCCGCCAGAGAGTTGTGCCAGTAGTGTGACAGTTGTAGGCCAAGCCATATGACGAAAAGTCAGCTTTCTGCAGGGAGATGATATAAAGGCATTTATTTATGCCTTCAGGTGCGGATAATGCTGGCATAGCTATATTATCATGCATATGAAAATGAAAATATTTTAAAAGTTCGATCTTAATGACGATATGGGCGATGTAGATTCTCTTCTGAGATTTGTTATTTTGTTTTGTTTGTTTTTGTTATTGTGACATTCACCATTTACCACGTGGTCTTCATGCAGGCGCAGTATCGCTAGCTTTATTTTCATGAATACATTAAATTGAATTGGCATATCTGCTTCAGTATTTCCTTGTGTCTTGCTCTTTGGAAGAGCGACCACTTCAGTGACATTGAGTCACTCTTAGTGTCCCTGTCGCAGTCCATTGAAAAGGTGCCTCTGTTTACAGAAAACTGTCATGTTGTTTTACACGCCACAAGCCGAGAAGGAGGAATGACGGGGCCCGACCCCTCGGGCCCTTGGTGAATACCAAAACATTGTCTTTAAAACCCCCAAAGTGATGTGTAGGCTTGTTGTCAATTGTTTGAGGCAGTCTCACACCCGTGACCCTGTCGAGAGCAGCAGATCCGGGACATGTTGGTGGGAAGGTGCTGTCCTCTGCCAGGCTGCTCACCTGGGTCATCCTACAGAGGCGTTTGAAATGGGGAGCATGGTAACCTACTGTCCCCCTCAGTGACCCTGCTGTTGCATAACATGGCTCCTTAGTATTCCTTTTCATGGAAAGTTATGTGGAAACTCGCTGTTTTCCTCTTCTGTGGATATTTAGTGAAGGAATTCTACACCTTGCTGTTGGATTTAAACTTTTGAAACTAACATCGTGTGCCTTAAATGCAGTGCAGCCACAAACAGTGATGATTTATTTGCATCTCCTTGTTGAAAGAGACTCGTGAAAAGTCAGGGAGCAGAACATCCCTCCACAGGGTCTTTTGGGGTCTTCCCCTGCCCTAGACCCCCCTCGCCAAGCTGCTTTTACTGGGGTCGGCCACATATCATCTCCTGTCAGTGTAATATCAGGATATAATTTTAACATTCTCATCTGCTATCATTTGACACTGTGTTTGAAAAGAAGGCTTTAATTAAACAAGAAAACTGGTGTTTTAATCTGCCTGTTGTTGTATTCCTTAGGTTTTGTTTATTTTAATTTGAGCTGTACTGAAATTGCTTTAATAAAAAAGAGAGCTGTTTGCATAAATTAGTAATTATTTGGATTTTCTCTGTTGCTTTTCGCACCCCTGATTTTTGCCTTAAGGCTGCTTGCCGCTCTTCCACAGTGCCCTCAGCTACTTGAATACCAGCTCCTTCATCAACAACCTTGAAAAATAAAGATAACAGACCAAGCAGCTTGCCTGTTTAGAACTGAGCAATAAATGGGCGAGTCTCTGAACTTCAGGCAGTCTGCTTTATTTGCAGTTACTCTGGTAAAGTGTAGTTTGGCTGCCGTTGTCTGGGTACACTGAAAAATGCCCAGTTTGGCCCGGTTACCTGAAACATGAAAGCTGCAGAGAAGTGACCCGCCAGTACACCTCCGAAATAAAACATCTCTGTTAGAACCGGTCTTTAAAGGCACTCACGGCCAGAGCTCTGCCATCCCCAAACTGACCGTCCCTTTAACTTCATTGTTTTTTTTTTTTTCCAACATTAACTGGATTTTGCTTCCAAGATACTGCTGCTTTTGTTTCATTGTTTTGTTTGCTTGCTTGCTTGCTTGTTTGTTTCCGATACCTCACTGAGGTTACTAGGCTAAGACTAATTAAGTCCAACGTTGGCAAGGCTTCTCTCCGCTCTTTTGCTTATGTCCTGCCTAACTAGATCCCCTCAGGAAATCCCACCCGGTCCCATTGGTGCTTTGCGTGGTTTGTGAAGGGTCAGGTTTTTGGACATAGTGCAGACAAAAGGAGCCAACGAATGGGGTCAGGTGGTTCCACACGGTTCCCTTTTTTGCACTCAGGGTGACCTGCTCACCAGAGAAACTCTGGAATGGGAAATGTCACTTAAACTTTCTGCATTTTCCTTTGAGGAAATAATGGAAGGATCGTGACGATAAATGTTCTGTTTGTGTATTGTTTCAATGTGACAAAGTTAACGCAAAGGTTTATTTAAATTGTTGTCCCAAAGTAACACTCATTCCAAAAATGATTTAGTGCTTTCTCCTACTCTGGCTGCGCAGCTCCACAGTTGTGGACTTAATTGCTGCTCTTGATCTCAGCGTGCACATTTTGTATTTTCTGCCTGTTCCTCTGTGTCTTTCCTCTACCTGCTCTGATTTCCTGGCTCTGAAAGTACTATCTAGGTGCATGTGCGTGTGTATGTGCGTGCATGCGTGTGTGTGTGTGTGTGCGTGCGCGCCCTCTGTGCCCTGCTATGGACAGGCATCCCATCCCGGTTGTCCCCTGCCTCCCAGGTTAGCCGTCTGACTCACCAGGACCCCGTCTTGGATGAGCACTTATGGAAGGCGGAAGGAGTGGTTGTCATACAAGCTGAAGCGTTGTGTGACTGAGAGCTCAGACGTTCCTCATTTTACAGAAGGCAGTATGCCCCTGCCGGTTTTCTGCACACATGCATTGACATCTTTTTTAAAAAAAAAAAAAGAATAAAATTTGTAGCCCTGCTTGGAGTGCCTCTGTCTTGGTCTGTTGGTGATATGGCCAATGGTGTGATGTGTCATGACAGCCGTCAGTGCGACCCTCTGGGAGGAAGTGAGGTACGCGCCCAGATTTCAGCCCTGGTGGTCTCTGTGACCCACAAGACCACCTCCTTGTGGTTTGTGAGTAGACAGACAGCTGGTGACCTTGCAGGCACGCCCCCTTTCGCCCCAGCGCTGAGGTCTTATGATTGACTTCTTGACATGCTTGTCCTTCTGTCTCTCCCTAGGCCTCGCTGCTCGTTTTCAAGCTGAATTATTAACCACCTTCTCTCATGCTCTGAGCGACGTCTTCTGAGCTGCTTAAAAGAGGGACGCGGACCAGGGGCACTGAAGCCATGAGGGAAGCCATGTCCCGAGGCCCTAAGAGATGGGGAGCAGAAGGCCTGGTGTGTCTTTGAAATGCCAGAGTATTGCTTTGTAAACTTTGACACTAAAATCACGGGCCGCTGTCTCCCTGACTGGTTGGGCAGCAGGACCATTAACTTCCCGACAGCAGGCTGTTGGCATGTCACGGCGTGATGCTGCGAGTCGTCACGCTCGCGATCGCCGTCTCTGGGAGTCGCTGTCGGGGAGCCCTGTGACACAGACTGCTCTTTGAAGATCGAAGTCTGACGCGACCCACATTTTCTATTTCCCCGAATTCTGTGTTTCGGATCTCCTGGCGGGACCCCAAAATGAATTGCGCATGCATTCTCGTGAAAGAAAAAAAAGTCCTTGTGAGTCATTTCTAAGAGGACCTGCGTCTGGGTCATCGTACAATATCGCACGTCACCTCTGTATCCCTGTCCCTCAGCAGGGTGATCGCAGTCACTAAGCCTCGGGGTACACCGGCACGCTCAGTCTTACTCAGCATCATAGAGACACAGTAGTAAGCCACAGGTTTGGCCGCTCATTTTTTCTGCAGTGTTACTTCTCAGAATCAGCACACAGGAGCTCCCAGCCCACAGCCACTCTGCTATTGCTTTGACTTGCCGATGAGGAAGTGCTTTGGTGATGGTCTGTCTGGTAAACTAGCTGTAGGTTGGAGTGGGGTGCCCATTCGAGTCAAGATAAACCTTCTATCAGCCGGGTGTGAGACAGCACATCCACGGTGGGGACACTTCCAGACCCTGTGAGATTTTTAATCACCGTCAGAATGACTTTTGGATAGGGGCACAGCTTAGTTTCAGATCCCAGTGTAAAACGGGCAACCGAGGCTTTCTGTAAAGCCTCCGTACGCTGTGCTCCTCAAACGACAATGGGGGCCCCTCCCATGTGAGAAGAGAGCGGGAGCATGAACAAGGGCAGAAGGCCCCTGTCTCTCTGAGAAGTACGGATAGCTACTGGCATACTTCAGGCTGATGAGTCTGTTAATGACTTTACAGCTAAACGGGTTCTTCCACATGCGGGCCACTTAGCAGGACGCTTCTATCTTCTCGTTATCTCCCCGTCATCCCCAAACAGCGCTGTGGCTAAGCGCTCCCTTTTACTTGCAAATGTTATTGTTTTTAAATTGCATTATTACGCTTAATCTCCTTGTGGCTGGAAGGCTGAGAGACGGTGCCGTACCAGATCTTACCGAGGCTCTGCTCCCACACATGGAACGATCGCGAGTACATGTCCGCATGCACACACGAACACATGCACTTATAAGCACAACTGTAGAGCGATGCTCAGCAAATACCGTATACACAAATGTACACTACCGTTCAAAAGTTGGGGGCTCACTTAGACACATTCTAGTTTTCCATGACAACATAAATGAAATGAGTTTGAATAGGAAATATAGTCATTGACAGAAATAATGATGTTTAATTGAAATAATTGTCCTTCAAGCTTAGCTTTTGTCAAAGAATCCTCCATCTGCAGCAGTTACAGCCTTGCAGACCTTGCTTACGAAATTGAAAAAGGGTTTTCTAATGATCAGTTAGCCTTATAAAATGATTAACTTGCATTAGCAAAGACAACATTCCATCGGAACACAGGACTAATTGTTGCTGATAATGGGCCTCTGTACACTTACAGTATGTAGATATTCCATTAAAAACAGCCATGTCCAGCTGTGATAGTCCTTTACAACAGTAACAATGTCTACAGTACACTGATGTACATTTGATGTTATTTTAATAGACCAAAACTTGCTTTTTTTCAAAAGCAAGAACATTTCTAAGTGACCCCAAACTTTTGAATGGTAGTGTACTTCTTACACCAGTACAGGCACACAGGAACATGTCTCTCTGTCCCACACATAGACACAGGTAGCCATTCGATGTCACACACACAAAGGCACCGTCACGTTTACATAGTGACCTCTTCCTCTAGGCTGAATTTGTCCTTCCTGGGGTAGCTGAAGGAAGCACCACGCAGTCAGGATAACCAGCACCCCGCAGATATCTCAGGCTGGCCTGAGAGGCACAGTTTGGAACCTGCCGAAGTGGGCGGCAGGTACGAGTGTGAGTCCGGGGCCCATAAGAACCGCCATGGCACTGAGGGCAGGCTAGGGGTGTCCCACATGTGTGGGGTCCCGTTAGAATCTGAGACGGAACACCTTACGTGGTCCTTACTGCTTCCTCTGTGCCTGTGTGGCTAATGTACCAGCTGTTCCTGACAGATCCTGGCTGTAAAGTCAGTATTCTGACCCCTATAGGCTAATCAGGTATATCTAATATTAGGTATATGTAGTAGGGTGACGCGGTGGCTGAGTGGTTAGCACATCTGCCTCATAGTGAGAAGGTTCTGGGTTCAGTCCTCACCACCAACAGGGGCCTTTCTGTGTGGACTTTGCATGTTCTCCTCATGCCTGCATGGGTTTCCTCTGGGTACTCCAGTTTCCTCCACATTCCAAAGACATGTAGGATAGGTCAATTGGCTACTCTAAATTGCCCATAGGTGTGACTGTATCTGGGTGTTTGTCTCTGTGTTGGCCCTGTAATGGATTGGCAACCTGCCCAGGGTGTACCCTGCCTTTCACCCAAAGTCATCTGGGATTGGCTCCAGCTTCCCCAAAAACCTAGTAGATAAGCAGTTTAGAAGATGGATGGTGTATATATATATATATTATACCATATATGTGTTTAAGGGCTGTGTTTGGAATCACTCCTCCTTACAGAAGTAGTGTACTACATACAGCATCCACCATTTAGGAGGGTTCCTCAAATTGTCAATGGCAAATTTGACTGTGTAGTGCATTATAAAATACCCAGAATGCACTAGAAATTGTAACGTGCAAGCAATGTTGCATGTATACCATAATGCTTTGCAAAGGTCACGTCTGTTGTCAGCTGACTACTTATGATACAAACCCAATGATCCAGGTGAGAAACTTTGTATACAAATGTAAGCACATTAAAAAAAGAGTACAAAAAACTTCTAATGATTATAGCAATCTTTGTAATGACGGAAGTTAACATTTCAATTTTAAGTAATTAATATTGAAATGAAATCCTTTCAAATAAATGACAGGAATGCATGCATATTTAGTTTCTACTCTTCAGTTTATATTGTCACTTTATTTTGTTATATGCAAACGTGAGCTGTCAAAGGTTGCTAGGATACCAACATTGAGCAACTTGGAATGTTGTGTCTGGAACTGTCATCTTGTCTCACTAATTCCCTATATAGCGGATTACATCGATTTCTCTGTATAGGAAATAGTGAATGAGTGAACCATTTGGAATATTGCCGTGATGTTGATTTATGTTTTCATGTAAACTGGTGAGTTGCATTCTGGGAATGGGCAGTAGAGACTCCAGTTGGACTCTCACTCGGTGGCGTCATGATTTATGACGATCCCTCCATGAAAAAGAAGGCCCGGATACTCTGGTTCAGAACACAGGAAGTTACACGTGTGGGCTGCGATGTGGGTGACGAAACAGGATACATTTACACCTGGTGTGACAATGATGATGTAGCACAGGCGTGTCTCGGAGGATTACAGTAAGAGTTAGCAGTTTCTTGCGGTATTTCCTACCTTCAAAATGAACTTTCTTCTGCTTAACCATTTGTGCTGGGGTGGCTCCAATTGCAGCGTGTGAGGCGGGAGGTTGCCCTGGGACAGCTCCACCCATGAAGGGTGTGTGGAGAGAGGCTGCCTGCAGGCATCAGCTCCCTCCACTGTTAGCCATGACACCTTAACCAGACTGAATTCTGTGCTGGTGCCTCCGCAAGTTCCTGGAGAAATAATTACAAATGAAATCCAATTAACACGCTGGGTTTCACATGTCTAAGAGTGTGCTGCTGTGGAGAATAAATTCTTAATCAGGATTGAAGACAATTAGCATAAATAATCCCTTTCAGTGAATGCACTGAATTCCTTAAAATTCGAAAATCCCCCTTCATGCTGTGTTTCATGAAAAGTTGTACGGTTTCCCTTGGTTCCTGTCTTCTGCCTGTCCTGTCAGGTGAAGTGGGGGCAGTCGTTTTAATGTGCTACTATAATTCTGCTTTATCTGTGTACAGTATGTCAAGGTGTATTTTAAATGTGTTTGTAGCTGTGAATTGCTTACAAATAGTATCACTGCTTCCCCTGGAAATAGGTTTGATAAGAGCAGTGGCCTCATTAATGATCCGGCAGTGTGCAGCTGACGGAGCTCCCATGATCCTCTGCTCGGGTATGCTGACCCGAGCAGAGGTCAGAGCTTGCCCAGTCTGTGTTCTTCTGATGGTCTGCGTGTGCTGGATGCTGCGGGGGAGCACATGTGGCATGGGCATCTGGTGTGAGAAGCGAGAGTGAACGGTTAACACCTCCTTCCTGTCAGCCGGCGCTTCTGAAAGACGTATGTCCCTGCTGCTGCTGTTTTCAACATCCCCTGGGCAGAGATTGTAATGATTAGTGGGATATTGCAACCTGCCTGTGTAGGCCTCTGAGGTACAGGAGGTACCAGCATCATCTAGGTATTGCACAAGCCTGCCTTACAGTTTGCACTGCATTCGGAGCTAAGTTCACCCACCACTTTCTGCAAGACAGCTCGTAAACTTGGTGTCAGCTATCCCTTCCCATGTGTATTCAGAGTTAGGGACTCTGCTCCCAAATCATAAAGAAGAGAGCGGAAAAAAAAAACAGTAGGAATATTCTGGGAGCTGAAGTGAAACTGACTGTGATGAAGCGGAAATCCAGATCGGCAGGCCTGAAGCCCAGTAGCCCTGCGAGGCCCCGTGACTGCTCTTCTCTCCTCTGCACGGTCACTTTGTCATCGTAAAATAGAAAAATGCAAAAAAGAAAAAAAAAATGGGAGCTCCTTCCTGAGCAGATCATGGCAACAAGCAGTGGAAAAGCAAGCAGCTGAAGAAGAAGAAAAAAATACCAGCAGAGCCTTGAAGGGGCTTGGATCAGAGATCAATAAAGGGGAAAAAGACGTAAGACTTTGGTGTGCCGCTCTCCTCTGGAGTAAATACATGCATTTAAATCAGCCACAAGGAGGCCTGGTAACAATGACAAACGACGTTGTATGTAATTTTTTCTATTAACATAAAGTAATATAAACTGAAGGTTACTAGTCTATAGACAGAGTTAGTGGCTAATGTTCCATATCAGATGTGGACAATGTCAGGACTGAATACAGATTAGGGTGTGTCCTTCCCTCCCTGGGGGAATTAAGCTTTGACACGGACTTGGCTGCCAAGTGTATTATTATATCTAGCTGGTGCCAGTTCTGTCTCACCTGAACTATTAACCCCCCCTACTCTCCCCGTACCCCAGCCCCCCCCCCAATCTGACGTGCCCTCGCCAGAGTTTCTTCTCCTCTGCACCCCTCTCTGGGGCAAATGTGATTTAAGTAGCACTCCGTGGGGACAGTCACGCCCAGGAAGCAAGGAGGGTAAATGGAGGGCTTACGGCACTTCATTTTTGCCACGTTACCGTGGCTGTATGGCAGTAAGAGAGCAGCTGCTTTCCCATAATTCACCTCAGGTGTGCATTAGGTGAATTATAGGAAAGCAGGTGAGAACACGGGTCTGAGACGGCCAGGTAGGAGACGCTGTGGCCGTCCGTTTTGAAGCTGGCTCCTCTGTGCACCTTCCTACTTTTGAGCAGTTAATGTAAATCAGTGTTAGTATTGTCATGTTTTTGTGCTGTTATCTGTACAAAGTGCTCTCCCCGGTGCCCTCGACAGACGTCAAGATGTCACATTCCCTGCTGTTCTCTGTACTGGTTTAGATCTATTTACAGACACCTCCCATTGGTCCACATGTGAGGAGGAGCATTCGCACTGGTTTTGGCTTGATTTTTTGCAGATGTCAGGCCTGACTGGGGCCTGTACCTCCAGGAGATGGATTTGTATGTCCGCAGTGAAAGACAGTAACTAAGTTAAACAGGCAATGTGGCAAAATGTGTTGGTACTTTTATGGCAATTGCCCTTTCTTCTTGCAAAGACAGCAGGTGACTTTTGACCTTCATTTTACCTTTTCCAGTGACATTACCATTGTTTGCATGTAGGGTAGGATTTGCCTTTCTTCTTCTGTTCCAATCCTTTTTTCTTTTTAAATTACTGTATTAATGTAGGGTGGCACAGTGGCATTGGTAGAGGCCTTACCTCATACCTCCAGGGCTGGGTTTACAATCACATCCCTACTGTATATCTGTGGAATTTGCATGTCTCTGTTTCCACTGAATTGCCAGCTTTGTGACTGAACTGGCATCCAATTCAGGGTGTACCCCAGCCTTGTGGCGTATGCTGCCTGGGATAGGCTCCAGGCCCCATCTGGGACCCTGCTCTGGATAAGTGATTAGAAGGTTGATACATAGACAAATCAAAATGTATTGTTTTCTTACATGCCTTCATTGAGTAAATGCATCTTCACTGTATGATGCATTTAGCAGATTTGTGACACCCCCATAACCTCTCAACATATTCCTCTGTAGACACCACATAAGCTCATTTCCCACTGAGTTTGTTTTATTAATAATGTTTTTTAGAATGTGCAGCTACTGTTCAGAATGGTCTTCTTTTCCCTGCTCTTGGAACATCACTACATGTTGCTACACTGGGGAGACATTTATCATTGTTTAAAACAAAAATAAAGCCTCCAAACCCATAAAGAAACTCTGGGAGAAAGGAAGGAAACTCCAATACTTGCCATGAACATAAAATGCTCTCGTGATTTTGCCAGTTTGTACTGAGTGTTTAAAGCCAGTTGATCCGTGGGTGCAGTGGAGAAATACGGCTGTAGTTGTGGGTTCATTTATATCATATAACTACAATGTGATTGAGAGAATCCAATTAGGGGGCCCGTGAGCAAGTCCTTTGTCACGTTTATATTCCAAACAGAGGAACGTTTGACTTGCAGTCCCAATTCTTGCGCAAGTTTTGTTTGTCGACATCCAAGCATTGTAAAATATTTTACTGCAATTCAGAGCCCCAATGAATAGGGAAATATAATGGTGTGTACAGCCTCCAACCTTTAACCTGCCACCTTAGGATGCCAAAATCCACCAGTGTAGGGTTTCAGCGTTCATTTCCGCTACATTGCTCTAATGGAGGTCTCAGATTCTGACCTTTTCTAAAACCTTCGATGGAAATTTCGGTGGAATCATTTTTCATTTCCTATTTTCCTGACCAGATTTCATTCATTTTGCATATTTGCTGGAACTCTGGATTGAATCAGCTGATTGTCTACATTAGCTCTGGTTATTTACATCCTGTAGTCTATCTTGCTGTATCAACAGCCCCCATCAGTGGGAGGCTGGGTCAGAAGATGGAGTGGACCTCTGATTCACTAGGGGTACATCAGGGCCAGGCCTGCCCACACGTCTGCTCCATCCTGTGACTTGGAATGGTGCAAATGTGTGGTCCATCGTGGAAAACAGTGCCGGAAGCTCACCAAGTGATCTTATCTAGTGGATTTGGCAGCATGCGAGTGATGCTGTGTAGATAGGGGATTGCTGCTCTTGAGGGTTGTCAGCTTCTGCATCTTGATTGAATTTAAGCTGAACAGGACACAATATGCAGGTGATGTTATCTTCTTAAAGCTGCGCGACTTCCATGAAGGTGGGCACACGAGCTTGCGGGCCTGGAGTTGGTGTCAACGTTGAATCATCTCTGTCCACAGCTCAGAAACCCCCTTTGGTTCAGCTCCAGGCAGGCTTGTCTTGTCTGGTGTCGAGCCATGTGTGACTTCTTAGATAAGATATGGCGACTCGGCCTTTGACGCCATGGTTTGAGTAGAGCTTTGGAGACCCTGGCCTTGTGTGTCAGCGTCACCCTGTCCTCCGTTTGCCTTTTGGTTTTCTTTCTGACAGACTGACGTGTGGGGGTGATGTTCAGACAGTGTTCAGCGCTTTCATCAGCTGGAAAATATATAAACTGATAAAAGTAAGGCCCTGTGCCTTGTTAAAGTGTCAGACAGAAAGTAGTACTTGGGGGTCCAAGTATCATTTGTGCTTCAACATGTCAGACAGAAAGTAGTGATGTGAATGTTGTCTCCACAGTAATGGGGGTCCAAGTATCATTTGTGCTTCAACATGTCAGACAGAAAGTAGTGATGTGAATGTTGTCTCCACAGTAATGG
>JAACJT020000007.1:1679193-1708842 GCA_009936485.2 Gymnarchus niloticus
AGAGGGACTCTGGCTTATCAGTAGACTGGGCTATATTTAAACAGGAAGAGAAAAACCACTTTGTGGTCCGCACAAGAAAGAGAACTTGGCATTGGGCCCCCCCCCCCCCCCAGGCAGACCTGGGGATGATTAAATGGATGTAATATATATGCTTACTGTTTGGCCGCAGCCTTCCTTTTCATCCTGGATGTCTCCGTTATCCATCACACCGCGGCGTGATAAATAGTGCAGGTCTGACGTTTTGCTCGCTGTGTCCCGGTGCCAGAGAGGAGCGACCGGGGCTGGCAGAGCTGGAGGGGGTGATCAGAGGGAGAGAGGGAGAGAGGGAGGGAGGGAGGTGTAGGAGCTTCCCATACGCAGCACCACTCTCATCCTCAACCTGATGAGACCACTCTGATGTACCAGAAGAGTGAAAGGATGGAACATTGTTATAGGAGCCTGGTAATGGAGCGGAGTGCGTGCATTATAGACCTACTGCATTGTTTTATTTTTTTAGCTTTTTAATTGTTCCATCTCTCCTGGAATTTGACTGTGTTCTGTGTGGTGCAAAGAGAAGGGGGTTTTAGTCATTTTTCACTGTCTATTATAAATACAGCTTTCACAATGCCTATGCATGAATCTTTACAACACTGATAACCTGTGGCTCCTGGGGAATGATATTGAACAGAAAATAACCACTCCGAAAATAAATACATTGTAATGTGATCAATAATGCATTATTAACATTTGAAGTTCACTTTGTCTGGTTTTGTGTAGTTTAAAGAAATTGAAAAAGAGATTTGAAAATGGATGGGAAAGTGATGTTGGCTTGTATTATGAAATGAGGGATATTAACTGGTGGCAAGAGGAAGGGTGGTGTAGTGGAGGGGAGCATTTGGCTCAGGTCGTACCGTGTCAGGCCCCAGCGCGCCTCTTGAAAAGGAAATGAGTGCGTGTCCTTCATGGGGCACCCCTGACTTCCCCGCCAATCTCAGTGCCTGCGCTGCGTTAACCACTCGCATTGCGCCGTAGGCTCTGCAGAGGGCTCCCATTGTTTCATCCTGCTAGGTGATTCTGAACAGAAGGTGCTGCGCAAGCAAAGTCACGTCAAATCACAGGAAGCTGCCAGTTGTCTTTCTTGTTGTAATAAAAAATATGAATCGCAGCTGAATTTTCTGATGAAAAATGGACCTTATCGGGCCCGGCCTTATCTGCCAACCGGCCTCCTGATAAGGTTGCATCAGGTTAGGCTACAGATCTGATCAAATTCCCTTTTTGTAAGCATTATTTTTCACCAAAACAATGCAATTAATAGTGTTGTCGTCCACCAAGCAGGCAGCCCAGCCGTCACACTGGTTTAGAAGGGCGAGAGGGCATATATTAATGAGGCTTCAAGGCCCGCCTGGAAGGCAGAGTGGCAATCTGATTTTGCTTTTGGTCGTACTTGTACATATAATCCTTTTAATAAAAGGGCTTAACGTAGAATATGGAAGGCCGACAGATACATAATCTCTTTATCCACTATCATGGCACCATAATCTTGACAAACAGTGTACCCCATACACCCTGGGCTCTTGAGTGTTTCTGGACCCCAAGGCCAGTGGGAGAACATGGTGGCCTGCAGAGACGAGAGGCTCTGAGCCCCAGACCTCATGAGGAGCTGATGATAACAGATACCATACTTCAGACGCATGGGGTCATCGTCCACATGTATGTTCTACTCAGGTGATAAATGCCTAAGTGCCTTTTGATTAGCTTGCAAGCAACTAAATTTGCATCGTCTGCAGCACAGCTTTTGTAAAATGATCAGTTGTTTCTCCGCAACGTGGGGACGTGGTCAGCGTCCTGAGAGGGCACCAGCAACAGGCCCCTGGGGGGGTGGGCTGGCTACAGTGCCTAGTGCTGCCCTCATAGGGCAGCTGATTTTTAACAGGACCATATGCACAGCCAGACCTTATCAGGTGGCACAATGCACCATGCATGTGGCCACCCGCTTCCCGCATTACATTTGGGCAAAAGGTGCGAGTTCAGCTTTATGGGCTCACAGTTGAAACGTACGAGAGATGTGTGGCTTTCTCCAGCTCCATGCTGTCCTTCAGTTTTCAAGCCCCCACAGCTGTAGGGAGTCCTGGTTCGTTGTATCCGTGCCAATTCTGCACAGCCACATGCCCCCCCATCGGGGCTGTTATTTTCTTGTCTGAGTCTGCCTGAAGACCTTTGGTACAGTTCCTCTTTTAGCTTTGATCATTAGTTATTATTCTGTCATTGTATTTCCACATTTGTGCCTTTTCTGACTGATTTCATAATGTGCCCTTGTTCTTTGACAAAATAGTGGCATGTGTATGTGGCATTAGGTTTCTGCCTTGGCTTTCCTGTAGAGGTCAGGGTTATCCGCTTCAGAAATGAATTGGACATAAACCCTAAGAGCTCCCAGAATCGTGCGCACACACACACGCCATACTGGACGCCAGATCGTGTGGCTGGCAGTTCATACACTGCCTTCTCTATGTATTACCACGCAGACGTATCCAGGCGAGAATTGCTGGTCTTTCTGTAAATGTAAGGAATGACAGAATGAAAGGCAAGGATGTTTTCAGCAGGGCCTGCTTAGACAGTGAGATGAGATTGGGGATTGACACACAAAGGGTCCCACTGGGATGGCCTTCTTTGTCATCCTCCTCAATCTTGAAATCAGGGGGGATTCTCTCACTATCTGTCTATCACATGGTGTGGCTGTGTCACTGACAGAACACACCAAACACGATGGCCTCAGTGACCTGTGACCCCATAATGATCTCTATGGTACTTATGGCCTACATTGGTTAGACCTCCAGATCTGCCTTGTGGTTTTATATATATATATATATATATATATATATATAAAATACCCTTCCATATGTTTTATTTCCATCTGTCTTCTAAGCACTTATGAAGGTTGGAGGGGAGGCCTGGAGCCTGTCCCAGGAAGCACAGGCCACAAGGTCATGAGGCGTTCTGAATGTCATACTAGTCCAATGCAGTACACACAGACACGCACACGCTATGGGCGTTTTAAAGACAGGCATTCACTTAATCGCATGTCTTTGGACAGCAGGAGGAAACACATGTAAGACAAGACTAGAATGTGTAAACTCCACACACACAGCAGAGGCAACTTTTGCACACCCAGCCCTGGAGGTGTGAGGCAACAGGGTTGCCGCCGAGCCAGCCCGCCTTCACCATCTCGTTTTCAACTAAAAGAGATCTTAATTATGACTTTGCTGGCTGAAGAGTTCTGTGGTGACCCATGTTAAGATTTCCTTCTCTCTCTCACCCCCTTTGTGAAAAATGCTGCCTGTATCAAAGTTGAATATTCATAAAACAATCGGTGCTAGAGACATGTTAGCTGGAAATGTAAAATGTCCACAGGGGAGCCTTCCTTGCAGGGGATATTCCTTACATCTGAAACTTCAAGGGCACCCTTTAATTTAAAGATCTACTATAAATGATTAATTTAATATCTATGAATATTTTAAATCTCTTGATAAATGATTATGTATGCTATTAAGGACTACATAGATCTGCTGATGAGGAGGGCTGGTTTTTGGACTGAGAAGAGCGGACTGTGCACACAGTGCACGAGATATCTTAGGCTGATTTTTCAAATTTGATTTATGTTTGCATTTGGCCGTTTGTACACCAGGGCATAATGCCGTCGTTAACCGTGTGCGGCTTTGTTAAGCCGGGTGGGGCGTGGTAGTGAATGTAACGGGATTCAGACGCCACGCCTCCCTCATTGAACTGTTGGGTACGCACTTCGCATGGAGTCAAATTGACAGTCCACGTATTTAAACAGAGGAGGATGACATTCGGATTCCCAGGAAGATTGCAGTGCCTGTCTTGTATTTCTGATAGCATCCTATTTTCAGATTGGGATTTCGTGAGTACTGGAATGTTCCTCCAGGTTGACGTTCATGCTTTAGGCCATATGTTTACTATTCGAGTAAAAGGTTTGTCCAAAAGCATGTTCAAAGGGCAGTGTTTATGCTCATCTGTTGGATATCTGCTACGCTCCAGGCATAACAACAGTTTGGAAAAGCAGTGCTGCCAGACCCATCGATATTATACACGAAATAGCTGAAATAGATCTGAGCAATTTATTAAAACAGGTTTGACCTACAAAGGATATACAAGCACTTCAATGATTAAAACCCAAAGTACTAAATAATAAATTAGAAGAATTTGTTAGTCATCCTCTTGAAATTAGCTTGCCGATGTTTCTCCTCATCGTGGCGGGTATCTAATAAGGACTGAAGAAGGAGTACACAGCGTCGGCAGAGATGAGAGCGTTACCCTTTTCCCTTTCATTTCAGGACAATTACATTTAATTTTAGTCATGGCTAACCTGATAGCTAACCTGTTCGCATGTTTGAAGGGTTTCGCACGGCACCATGGGTAATGGGAAGTGAGGGGTAGCCTCCGCGTCCTCCTGAGACACACCACGGTAGGAATAGCAGAGCAATCTATTCACTCACTTTCTCAAAGTCACTCCGTGAGAAGTGAAAACGTGCGAGTCACTCGCTCACATCACGCTAGGTACGCTGTATCCCATATGTACCTCGTCCACTCTTCATTATTCGTGTTTCTTCTAATCACGGACCATGTGGTGTGAGTCTGGGATGAATGCTTGTGACATTCCAGAGTGTGTGTGTGTGTGTTTGCGTGCGCGCGCATGCATGCCAGGGCTTGTGGCCAGGAAATGTTAGCTCTCAGATACAGCATGGTGTTGCGATCAAGCAATTACAGCGTAACAAATGACCACATTACTCAACAATATTTACCGTTTCATCTCCCGGGTAATACACGGCAGAGCTGTGTTATTTTCTCCTGTGGTAAATATTTATTTATTTATTTTTTAACCACAGCTTCCTTGTAGCAGGAGGCAAAATGTGTTTGTAATACAGCTTCGGTATAGCTGCTTCAGACCCTCTGGGTCCTCAGTGATGTGGAAGGAGGCTGCTGTTACAAATGGAGGCGGAGCTTCAGGGCTCTTAGGAGATTTTCCACTGTGAGATGAGAGTGTTTAGAGCAGGCTCTACATGGTTATTGAGCTCCATTTGGCCCATTGACACTCCATACAGTTCCCTCACTTTGAGTCAGTCAGGTTGTATTAATGATGTTTTTAGTCAAGCGTATGGTGGTAGCTTTGGGGGTGGTGGTGTGATTTCTAGGTGAATGAAATGGAGAGCTGTGGAAGACTCAGATGATGTAGACATGCCACTTAGCAGCCATTGAAGTCCCTGAATGGCTGTATGGCCTGGAAGTGGAGCTCAATACCATCTGAAATCTGTTAACTCTCTCAAATTAGGTTTAGGTGTCCTTCAGGAGCCTGGGGGATATTCATCTCCACCATTGTTGCCCCTGAAAAGAGCTGTCTCTTACTTCACTGCTGTAAGCAATACAGTGCCTATTAGATTACACTTCAGCCTTCTGTGGTTTTGCATAAGTCCTGTTGGTACATCTGACATTGTGGGCCAAGAATGGCAGAAGTGGCATGCAGAGTGGGGGTCCGTTTTTAACCAGACCTGCTATTTACTGAAGAGGAACATGTGACCGATGGGGTGTGGGTATTGGGGAGCCTACTCTAGTCTAGCCCTGCTGTTGAAGTTCACCCTTCTCAGCATGCACACGCAAGATGCACGTGTGGAATTAAATGCGTTTCATTCAATGGCTGGTTTGGTGGACCGTTAGTCATTTTGGTGTCCTTCGTACCTTAATGCTCAGAACGACAGTTTTCATAGTCATTGTAACATTAGGTGCTTAATAGTGGGAGCTATTCTCCCGTAATATTGGACATTCAGGAATTCTGCGTTTATAATTCTGCATGGGACCATACTCGCTGTGTTCTTATGTGCGTCCTTCATACTGTATTGTGTTACACACTTGTTTGACATTCATCAATAAGTTCATGTCAGTATGTTATCAGTCTGTTTCTAACCAAGAGTAGTCTTCTCTTGTTTGATACGCTTCATCAGAATTAGCAAAGCTCTAAGCAAAGCTGAGGTCAGTGTTTTTGTATTGATCCAGTAGATCAAGTTAAGGGCTCGGTCAACCCATACCCAGTTACTCCCCACCTTTTCTGGTTAGTAGTATTAACTTTATAAACCTGCTATCGTCAGCAGTGTGTCATTTTCCCCTTAGTTTTGTAGCTCTCTTGCAATTAAAACAACCACACGGCGTTCTGTTCTCTATCCAGTAAGTGCTGTTTATCCTGACACCTGTCACATGTACAGGAAATATCCTGTTAGAGGAAGATAGGAAGGTGTTCTGGGTATAAGTCATTTTTCCTGGAGGAAGTTGCTCAACTTCTGAGCTTGTCTGCTTGATTCCGCCTGTCACTGGGGAGATGCCTTGTGACGATGTGCCGAGTCAGAAGAGATCTTCACAATCTTATTCTTTAACAACAAGCCACTCTTCACTCCATCTCAGACACAATGCAGCTTAGGAGTACGCTTGTCTATGTGAAATAAATGCATGGCCACATCGTTCTTAATTTTTTTTTTTTGCTAAATCACTGTGGTTAGTGAATTTTCTATGTGTGAACATCTGAGCCATCATAATGCAGCTTTTCACTCAGTATGGATTTTTTTTTTGTAATATTATCGTGGAACGATGGACTATCCCTGCTTTGTGTGGGCTGATCAAATTCTCTCGCACCTTTTTTCAATTTTGGTGTTCCTATGTCACGTGTCACTCAACGTAAGGCAAAGTGCCACCAACTGATATGCTTCTCTTTACACTGTTCTTATTTATAAAGGTTGAGGGTTTTCCTGGGGGTTGGACCCGTGGTTAGTTAGGTGCCATTGCAGTATGGTTTACGATATTGGTTAGTGGTAGACCTCGATACCTATGTGCCTTCCCACACTTGCGGCAAGGTGAAAATATGTAGACACATGATAGGTGTATCATCAGGCAGGCTACTTGTATGCTAAACCGCCGGGCATTTTACAATCGTTTTTGGCTCCCTGTTGCATTTGCTCAATGACTGAATGATTATGTGCAACTTGCTGTTATCAGTGCCCCGATCACACCCCGGCTCCCGGCGTAGTGCGTACGGCAGCTCCAGCTTCAAATAGGTGAGTCTTTTTTCCTGGAAGCTTCATGGTGCACTTTGCCGTGTCCACCCAACACATCAGGTATGGCGATCACAAGACGATATAGGGCCTATGTGCTGTTCAGCATTCAGTAGCAAGAGCCCTCACCGGCTAGAGTGAGGGTGGGACACCATTACAGCATCAGCTTTGCTGTGTTGCTCCAGGTTTTTTGAATATCAGTCAATAGCAATATGATTATACTCACGCAGCCTTTATAAATTATTTAAAACAGGGCCCTGGTTTAGTGACCGGTTGGATTTCAAATTAAATTCTATGTCAATAATTAATGCAGCGGATTAATCTGCAAGCACCTTCCAGTGTTGGTGTTGAGAGTAAAACATGGGGAGTGTTTCATTTCGTATTGACTTGGAGGTGCCTCATTGTGTGACGGACATGGCCCCGAGTCACTCAGCTCATGATTGCCATGGAGATGAGCCGGGGACACCTGTGGAAACCTCATCCCACCTTATTCACTGCCACTGAATTCAGTGAAAGGCTCAGCAGCAAGAGGATCCATATAAGTTCTAGTTGGCCTGACCCGTGCAGAGAGATTGTCACTTTATCTGGAGCTTGTCTAGTAGAGTGATCTACAGTCGAGGAGAAATGATTTGGTGCTCAGATGTGATGTTAGCCCACAGAGAATTGACACTTGTGTGCAGTCTCAAATGTAATCCAGTCCTTATCTGCTAGCCACAGGGGTTTCTCACCAACTGCTCAATATGTCAGTTCTCCATGCATCTGCCTGAGAGTTAAATACTCTGAATTGTGATGAACATCAGAGGTTCAAATTATCCAAGAGGACCTGTAGATTCACACCTGAGAGAAGCGCCTCACTCAACCCGCTGTAGCTGTGGATATGGCTTTAAAAGGAGCTTTGCTAGAATACCAGTCAGTGCTCTGCTGAACCAAGCAAAATAGTTTCCATAAAATTACGAAGGTCTGTTTAAAGGCAATAACCACCTGGAAAATGCAGCTTCCTGAGTGTACAATTTGCACACCCTCCCCACTCACCACCTGCTTTGCTTTCTATGGATCTACGCAAGCGTACCAGGGTGCATACGAAAAGCTCTGGGCAGCGTACCGAGCTGCCAAGCACTGTGTCTATGAACAGTATGGAGAAGAATACCTAGTAAACTGCTGATCAGCACGTCTGTGAAAAAAGATGTGGAGCCATTCTGAGAAGAGTACCAAGAAGACTGCCCTAGCAGCATGACAGAGAAGAGTGTTGATCAACATGTCCAAGAAGAGTACCGAGAAGATTGCTGAGAAACCTGTCAAGCAGCATTCCAGAGAAGTGCTAATCAACGTGTCCAAGATAAGTGCCGAGAAGACTGCAGAGCAGCATGGCCCAGGAGAGTGCCGAGAAGACTGCAGAGCAGCATGGCCCAGGAGAGTTCTGGGATATTTATCGAGCAGTTTGTCTGTACATTTAGTCAAGTTGCCTTCTGCAACTTTTATTTATCACTCCTCAAACATATACATGGTTGAGTGAAAGTTATCTAACTTGATTTAGACACACCTGAGTTCTCTAAAGTACGTTGTCTAGAGCCACAAGTTTGTAAAGAACACTTTACTCGTTTGTCTCATGAAGAGTTTAAAAATTTCGCTGAGTGGATGCCACCATGTGGATGAGGAAATGGGGGGAAAAAAATAAATCAGGTTTATACTCTAATTTTAGGATGTGAAGCTCAGCATTTGGTGTATGTGAGCAGAACCACATTCTATAGTCATTGAAATTACCACAATAATTGCAATTGTCTAGCCTGATTTATTTGTTTTGTCATAGACGATCATTGAAAAATGCACTCAGGAAGTAAGCACACATATTTAAAATTGGCGTTGTTTAAAAGCATGCAAATAAAGTATTGGGGTGTTTTATAATCCTGGGCCAGGGTTGTTTCCGGTTCGGTTAGCACTTAGCCTGTAATCTTACCACTGTGAGGGTCCTGGCAGCAGAACAGATGCAGGCCTGCTGGGACAAGTGCCTCGTCCCTCCCCAGTAAAGACACTGTAGACAGAAAGGGCATCCCAGCATATAGGCCGATCCTACAAAGGATCGTGGTTTCATTCAGAGCACCCTCCCAGCGTCATTTGGGCCAAGGGCCCAGCTGGCTTACCCATGTACCCACCCCCCCATCGCAACTAACACTCTTCCTGAACAAGAATAGACTATAAGAGATGGGAGTGGTCTCCAGGTGACCGTGCTCCTGGTGAAAGATGCGGAGCTCCATGTGAGAAAGTTGAAGCATATTGTGTAGCTTAGCTATTCTCAGCTCCTGAAACACCACCTTCAGCCAGGCGCCTCTCCCACAGCAATGTCTCACTGAAGGAGAGGCCTGATCATACCCACTATCCTTTGCTGGATGACCTCTGCTTTCATTGCCTGATGGATTATCTTCAGCTCATAGACATTAATTTTCCTGCACAAGGCAAAAAAAAATAGATCTTTCCTCACAAGTGGGGGGTGTTGTTGCTGGGTAATTTTCTGAAACAACAACAACAACTGTGGGATTGAATATAAAGCCAGCTAGCATTGTGTTAGAGTGAAGTTCTTAAACAGCTGCTGGAACAGCTGTAGTAGATGGTAGCATGCGGATCGCGGCCGAATTGAAAAATGGCAATACTCTCATAAGCAGTTACCAACTTCTGCAGGTGTAGCTTGTGTCCAGAATATATTGGTTAGAATAAAAAGGTAATTGCGTATCAAAAGATAGTTTTACTTGTACTGTAGCCCAGGGGCAGCTGGCAGTGTAGTCAGCACACGGAGATTCTGTATATTTACCTCACTTAAGGAGATCTTTTATCTCCATGCCCTGTGATACCAGTGAAAGGCTGACTCCACCCACAAGTGTGTAATGGAGAGGTGACCTCGAAGGCTGGAGTTTCTGTCAGGATATGAGACTGGCATGCCACAGAATGGTTCTGCACATGGCACTAGGGCTACTGCCTCTCCCTGGTGATATTTCGGTGACCAGGGTGACTCAGGTGGCGAACGCCCTTCCAGGAAAGTGCAAAATTTCTCAAGCGGTTTCATTACGGAATTTTGCTTTTGCTTGTTTTGCATGGCGGTCTGCGGCTGCCTGGTTTGTCAGCTGAAAACGGATGTGTCGTGTCATTTCACATAGCTATCTGTTGTGCCATGGAGTTTTACCGTAATTTCATCAAAGCCTTTTCCTCATCTCCGTCTGAGGTACATCATGTTTATTATCATGATGGCTGGTAAACAACATTGGCGGGGATTCCTACATTTTTAAGGCATATACAGGAAAGTAGCATCACCCTTCAGGAAGTTGACATGGCAGAATGGCAGAAAAATAAAGCCTGGCAATATCCCCTTTCCCATTTCACACTTGGGCAGGAAAAACAACAAAACCTTTGCACAAAATAGTTGAGTGATATTTTGCAGCACTTTTGCAAGCTGCAGCTTATGGTGACAGCAGTGGCAGTGGAAGACAGTCAATGTGTCTGAGCGAATCCAGGTTTAACAGCCAAACTGCCACTTGTCCCATTTCTTCAGCGAGCAGCGACACTGATCAAATAGAACTAATTCAGAAAACCAGTTGTTCTGTGTGGCCCCTGAAACCCCGATAGCAATTGTTATAACATCTCCACTGCTCATATAACATCGTTTCAAAGTACGATCAGTTCCCCATTCCCCACACTACTACTTTTCTTTTGGGTTTTTTTTTTTTTTTGATGTGGCAGCTCTGCTTTATTTGGTGAATCACTGGTATGTATGTTGGGTTAGAGCTCTGTGTATCTTCAATGGAGTTTGCAGTCCCTGAACAGTGGAAAGTCCTGTAATTACCTGAAACTTTCTGCTGTTATGAATAGCACTGCTGATGAGGTGAGCTTTGGCCCGTTCCCCTAGCACACTTTGGCTATTATCATAAATACAGCACATTAACACTTGTTCCTCTCTGTCAGGATATAAATTAAGTCTGCTCATGTCCAATGGAGACTTACCCTTGGTACTAATTAAGCTGTGATAATTAGCTTTGTTACATTCAGTCCTTTAAACTGAGACCTCCCTTTGGAGTACAGCAATGACACATTGTGGGATTCTGCCGTATGTCCCAAAATCGCCGGGATGTACATGCATCAGCCACCTGTTTCATTCATAAAAAAATGAACTTTTTCTGTGTTTAAATGATCAGCTATCAGTGTGGTCTGCCTTTGAGTCCCTCTGCACTAGTATCAAACCAAATCCCACGTACAATTTGTGGCTCTGTGCCAGTTTTTTTTCTGAGCCGGTACTTTGTGCAGGAAGGACAGTCATTCGTATAGCAGGTGTGAAAATTGACTTCCTAACACCCCACAGCTGAACTGTACTTTTCAGAATGGTACTTCATCATGAAGATACCTTGCAGTGTGAATGGGGGGGGGGGAAAAAAAGTTGAGTCACTTGTAATTTATGAAGAGAGTCCATCAGTAGTCCTGTGGTGGACTGAAATTCCAGCTTTTGTAATTCTGGCAGCCTTAATTAGTTCTAGCGTTCCAATTTAGTGTCCCCAATATGTGTTAGTGCCAACGCTGTCCCTTGTTGTTCCTGTAGGTTAAAAGCTGCTGCACGCCTTACTCAGCTTGTCGGCAGCCATGACAAGCCATCCTGAAAATTAACTTAGGGTCCTCCTCTTTGACCGCTGTAAGTGGAGGATGAGCCAAATCTGGTCACCTGACTCTGGTCATATGACTCTGTTCACATGGGTTATGGAGTGACCCCTGTTATGTCTGCACACTCACTGACCATGTTGGGGCAAGCTACATGACATCGGGGAACACTGACCAGAGAGGCAAATGGCCCACAAGGAGACTGGGCCAGAAGGGCAGCAAATTAGCACTGAGGAAAAATGAGACCATGTCCTGAGGTATCAGTCGGCCAGCAGGAGGCTTTTCCAGTGAAGTCGTGACCAATCAGGAGCTGTTTAGTGTTCACTCCCGACTGGTGGCTCCAGGAATTTGTACTTCAACTTTGTTCAAACTTCTTATCTAATAGCCAGTAAGAAGTAAGACAGTATGTTGAAACAAACAAATTGACTGTTATGGTGGTTGTTCAAGGACTTGTTCTTTTTAAATAGAATTCTATTTCTTCGTTGTTTTTTTCCTCCAGTAAATTAGATAGTGCTTTGTGTGTACACTAGCAAATCTCCAGACTCACCAATAATTAATTATCTCAAGGACGTGATGACGGTCACTCTCTCCTCCTCACGTGTGTGGTGCCTGCACCTGCATCCATACATCCTTCAGAAGAGGCTACACATACTGATGAGTGACGGCCCTGGGAAACCCCCTGAAAATCGAGCTTGGTGACCCCCCCCCAGCTCCTGTCGTGCCAATGTCACGGCGCGTCGCCGCAATGCTGTGTGGTCTAGCTGAGCTCGTTGATCTGCCTGGAGACCGTAATGCTGGCATTGATGCCGGGAAACCTCTCTTTGGTGTTTTCATCACACATGAAAGTGAGAGGCTGGGTTGTGTTTGTGTTGTGCTTTTTCATTTCTCCTAATGACTGTTACTTGGCTGTCACCTCTCTTTGTAATTTCCCTCCCTTTGGCAAGAAGGAGCGTTACATTTAGCCAGAAAAGTCTGTTCGGCTAATAATGACATTCAAATTTATGCCAATTCTTGAAGGCATTCAATGAAGGCATTTCTGTAATGAGCAAGGCACTGAGGGGCCTTGCTACTCCCATATCCTGTTCTGGTGTCAGGGAGCAGTGAACCCCCGTTTTTTGCAGGGAGACTCCTTTGCACCTGTACCAGGCCTCAACTCCTGAGTGGACAGTACGAAGGTCATTCTACAGGCCCCAGTTACTGACACATCCATGTTCACTATGCAGCCTGGCGTTACTCACACTTGATCATTGACGAACCATTAACTAAACGTAAGCCTGAGCTAAACTTTACTCCCCAGCCTGTTTAGTCAGGGCCACCAAGCTGGAAGTTTGGACTCCACCCCATTAATGGGTCTGCAAATGGAGTGCCAGGATCTGCTGGTGCTTTAGCCGAAGGGCCCGTTCTTCTGTCTCAATAGGTTGTGTCAGCGGCCCCGGGAACAGCCGAGGCATTGTTCGGTCAGTTATCCCGATTGAGACCCACTTTATCACCATAGCCACCAGCTTCTCCTGGTTCCTGGTGGCCTTTTGCCACTGGAGATAACCTAGCCAGACCCCTGTAATGCTGAGGTTCACCACCCCACAAACCGCATGTCACACAAACAAACAAGTAAAGGGACAGATGTCAGGAAGTGTTAATCAGTGCCCGTTAAAGGCTTTTCCCCTCTCAGATGAAAGCATCAATGCATGGCCTCCTTTTGGGAGAGCTAGGTGGCATTATCTGGATGCTGGTGTTTCCTTCTGGAGGCTGGCCAGCAAGGATTTATCAGAGAGCTCTGTGTGCCGGTAAGTACTGTGTCCTCTGAATCTCAGGGTTGTACACTCACATGCATTTATTTTTCAGGGTTCACTTGACCTCAGACACTGCAGATGGCAGAATCTTCTGCAGCAGGGGTGTAACCCTCCTCCCACTTCAACTTTGAAGCTTATTTTAAAGCGCAGATTCATGGCTCACCGCAAATATGTTCTGCCTGTATAGGATTGGATTTTTCATGATCTGCTCTTGCTAGCTAATGTTAGTTAAGTGATGTGCTCACTGAAGTCTCTCTGTAGTTTGTGTGCACGTGTATTTACTAGAAGAATTTATGGCCTCTTTTAATATCACAACCTCAACACGTCCAGAATCTGCCTGCATGGCTTTGGAACGATTGTGCAGCACATACTGTGTTTAAAATCTGTTGAAATTGTGCTTCAATCATACATTTACACACAATGCTACTTTTACTGAGAGATTTCCAAGGTCAGTCTATATATCCAAATACAAAGCAATTTTTTTATTTTATTTTTGTTTAATTCTTCTAGCAGGTTCTGATTTCAAAGCCGTCTGCAGGGCTGTGAGTATTGGGTTTTTTTTTTTTATATATATATATATATATACTGAATATTTTCCTGTTTGCTCCTTGTCATTTTAAAGCATTGATTTATGCTTTAGTATCATCCAGGAAGAGACGGCAAGGTTTGAAAGGAAGTCATAAAAATGACCATAGGGAGATGATAAAGCTGGCTTTGGGAATGTGGCCGTCTCGCATGCATGGGCTTCCACGTGTGATACATGCATGGTTCATGCGTGTGTATAAGTGTGCGAGGGAGACTCTGTGCTTTCTTCCTCTTTGATGAATCGGTGCTGTCCTCACGCTGCCATTACTCATCCCTCACGCACTCGTTTATGCCCTGTCCCGTTTTACGGCTGCAGACGTACACCATTCTAGCACCGCCTTCCAGGCCTTTGTATAATTAGGGGGCAGGGCTTCTCTGCATTGCTGCCTCCTATTTCATGAGCAGTACCTAGCGCCTGGGCCTTACATATGCGTGTTGTGGTGGGGGGTGTGGGGTGGTTGATTATACCTGGCTTTTGTTTATACAAGCCCCCATGTTTGCAGCTGCTTGGGGGTTCACGGCCCCAGAGAAGCCAGCTTCTTTGCCTCTGGCTCCGCGTTGCCACATCATTACTTTGCTCTAATGAGAGAAACAGAGGCCCCTTATACCTGCATCGACGGCAGATGAGAATGTTATTGTGGTTTTAGGTCGGTGGAGTTCTGTGTGGGTCACCGTCGATTTACGAAATGAATCGTATTTCTTATTTCCACTACACGTACATATGTGTGTACGCATTTCCGAGCCTGTGTGCCTGTGCATGTCTGTTTCTATTGTGCTATTGACCCTCGTTTTCATGAGCAGACGGTACATACGATATACCGCTACCTATGCTGGTGCTGAAGGCTAGTGACCCATGGGCAGTACTTGTATGCCAAGTCATGTTCATAAAATAATGAAATGCCTTGCCTATAGCTGTAGTTTACCTGTAAATGTGACTCCTTGTGTTGTTACTGAGAAAGCTCTGTGAAATGTCAGCGACACCGAAACTACAAGTTAAATGCTCCCTCACAAAATTAGCCACCTTGCTCTTGTAGTGTTCTTGCCCCTGAAGCGTATTTCAGGAAGCCTCGCTGACAGCCTGACGCTTGAACACTAAGGATGCTCCGTTAGCACTGAAGACTTGTGGGAGGGGCCGGGCTGGCTGCCAGCAACCAGGAAGACCTCAGAGACACTGGACCAATCGGCACGTGTGGCGTGCGGGGTCCCCATGAGCCCCTGTTGTCGTTGTCTTTGCCGGAGAGTCACTTGCCATCCGTGGTGCTCGGTTGTAGGGCTGTTTCTTCTCTAGGCGTCCAACGAAAGTACCTTTCCTGTTTAGCCCAGTAGCCCGGGTTTTAGGGCACGGTTTCTTTAGTGGGGGTCGTCTGTCAGTGGTGGGATAGAGTGTCACCTCCCTGCATGCTGCTGACCATCAGAACCACTGTCCCTGTCATTCTCTGGGTCAGGTACAGCAGTGAGCCACGGGGAACCTGGACCTGTCAGATGACCATGTCTCTAACAACTAGGACCGCTGTCAGTGTCAAACCCTGGGTCAGGTATAGCAGTGAGCCACGGGGAACCTGGACCTGTCAGATGACCGTGTCTCTGACCACTAGGACCGCTGTCAGTGTCAGACCCTGGGTCAGGTACAGCAGTGAGCCGCGGGGAACCCAAAACTGTCAGGTGACCATGCCATGGGTGGCAATGACATTTTCAGGTTACCTAATTCAGCACTCCTTGGCAAGAACCTGGAAATTACCAGCCCCCCCGCACTGGGCTGTGTCATCAGGAGAGAGAGTGAGCTGGAAATAGAGTCTGCAATTAGATAACCCTTATCAGAATAAAGCTGGAGGTAATGTCTTCAAATATCAATAAGGTAATTGCTCTTTCATATTTAGTTAGAAACAGCACACTGACGATAATATCATACCCAAAGACACTCTATAAGGATATTAAACATATTTAATTTATGTTTCCATGTTTAGAGAGGTAGCGTTTTGTTCTGATTTAGGAATATGAGGATTGCAGTAAAACAGTTATTGTTTATGTGTTTATATGCACAAAAAAATAGCCTTGCCCTATGCCATGCCCATCCCCTGACTGCCCTGCTCCAGCCACCCTGCTGGGTTTGAGGTTCAGGTCCTGCGGGCTCCAAAGGTCCTCATGGGGGTGGGGTTTGGGCATGCGGGAGATGCAGCTGATGTTGGAGCGATCCTTTCCTTTACTGTCGGATCACTTTGGCTTATTGAGGAACAGAGACGCTATATGGAATTAATTTATTCCAGAGAATATGACCTCATAAAAGTCTAATAGAGCAATAAAGAATACTGGAATAATGATTGTTTAAATTGCATTTCCAGAATTTAGCTTTAAAAAGCCTCTCTGTGGTAATTAAGTGGTCTGTTCCATTTTTTTGTTAGATGAATACGTTTAATCTCTGTTATGTCTGAGTGGCGTGATGGCAAGTAAACTGTGGCACCACCGTTAATTAAATCTTTAAAATATTATTATTAATCTGAGATTCATTTCTTACCTGATTAAGTGACAGTTTAAGGTTTCACTCATTTCTGAAATGTCCCCGCTTGGTTGATCCTTCAGTGGACGGACGTTCATTTACTAACATACTAACAGTGTCCTTGGTGTGTTTTTTTTTTTTTTTTTTTGACACCCCCTCCCCCGAATTCACCCCAAATTGTCTCTGGTGATGATGTCACGGTCTGGATTGCGGCTAATACGGCCTTCAATGGTGAATCTCTTTACCAGGCAGTCAGGATGTCAGAGGCTCGGATAGAAACTTCAGACTGCTGGTGAAAGGTGTGGGCTGAGTGATTAAATGAATTACAGTGTCTGTGTGGAGCTCCACGCTGAGGGGCACCAGGCTCATCGGCTCATGCATGCCCTGTGATTACACGCCATGACCTTTCCTATCGGTGTACCTTTCCCTTTCTTCCATGCCACTCTGTATGACCTTCCTTGTCCTTTCTTGTTTAACATCTTCCTCTAGCCCAGTTCAGCCTAATGGATATGAGCTGTAGAAAGAAAAGTCGTGATAAATAACCATAGGAAGATTTTAGTGCCACCTCCTTTACCGCTTGAGCAGCTGTCCCGTTGCCGAATAACTGGCATTAGTCCTGTCTTGGGGTGGCACACAGTAGAAACATCCCTGTATGGGCCGCCTGTGCTCTGTGACAGGCACATCCTGCTGAGGTATGAAGACCCAAATGTTGAGCCCCTTGCCTTTCACTCAGGACATCTCCCTGCCACATCTCCCAGGCCCTACACATGTCCTCGCGCAGTTAGCCATTTCCCATTCTGGAACAGACACAGGCACACTTTGACAGGCACATACCTGAGGCTAAGGAGGTGAAAACCACACTTAGGAAGATGGAAAGAGATCATTGATTTCAGCACGGCACTTCAGAAGGCCTGTTAAGGGCATCTCCAGTCTGTACAAATATTTAATTTGAGTACATTCGAAGGCAGAGGCAGAAAAGATAATTTACTGCTCGAGTAAATTATTCACCTTACAATTACAAATGGCTGGCCGTAATTGACACTGTTTCACGCTGAAAAGAGTGAAGGGAAAAAAAAGGTGATTTTTCAGTCACTATCCAAGGCCTGGCCATTTTAAATTGTCAAGGGCTGTACAGCTGGCAGTCTGAAAGATGCAGGAATTAAACAATAAAACAAAAACCACAGCACTGGAGGATGTGGGTGGAGAGGTGATTGGTCCATGGGAAACCAGCACTGGGGAGAAGCTCCTCTCCAGATGGGGCAGCCAAAGCCTGGAGTATCTCAGATGCTTTTGATGTGGATGCCGGGACGATGGGAAGGCAGTTATTCTCTGTGCTGACACGTGCATCCTCTGGCAGGACATCAGGCACCAAGGGGACAGCGATGACTGATTTGTCTCCGCCTTCTGTGTCCACTTTAGTCCCTGAGATTCATCACATGCAGTAAGGAGCCCCTAAATGCTTGTTGACGATGGGAACCTTGAACCTTGAGCCTGCTGGAGACATGGCTTGTTACTATTCATCTCTTGTGTCTTTTTATTTATTTCTAACATAAATGGATAGAGTGTCATAAACTTCCAGCTAAGATTCCTCTCACAGTGTGCGATTACATAGAAAAATGAAAATGAAGATTTTACTCCTGTGGGAGAAATGGTCTAACAGCATCCTGAAATGTCAAATTAACTTGCATTCTTTCACCCGCTGTTTTTGACACTGTTTACATTTTTTACACAATTTGAAATTTAATTGCCAAAATGCTGTTCTTGTGAAAATGTTCACCGTGCATTTGCTGCAGGGGTCACCATCCTGTTAGCGGATGTTCTGCTGGCATGTCGGACCCTGGCCCCTCTGGGGGCTTTGGGAGGCAGCACATGTGCTCTGCTGCTGCTCCACCACTGAAGGAAGCGGCCAGGATACAGGATGGGTGCTCACCCTCTTCCTCGTGCCTGGCTGCTGGGTGACAGCTGCTGTCCTGAAGTGTGGGGCCTTCACCGTACTGATCTCAGATCTGTGAACACAACAGCTGCTTCACTTTTTGTGCTAATATTGACTCACTCAGCTTGGGCTCCAATACAGTAGAATGAGAAAATGATTTCAACAGGGCTTTTTTTTTTTTAAAGGCGCGGCAGAGGAATTAATGTCTGGGAGAAGACGTGATGGCTTTCTCATTCACGTCGTTACTGCTGCTGGCTTCTTCAAGCAGTTCCTGGGACCTCTCTGCTTCCTGAGCTTTGGGGAGAATTTCTGGGGTAAATAACCATTGCACAATGATGGGGTCCTCCCTGCCATCCTCCAGCGCCCGAGCCTGTGTGCCGGCAGGCTGGTTCCAGGGGGGCCATTGTGCATGCAAACGGAGATGTTTTGTCTCAGGAGCAGACGAACACGCTGGGGGGAGGGGATGCCATCGTTCTCCCTGGCTGCTTTAGAAGGACCATGTACATTACACCATTTGTAGACTGTGTTGTTTTTTTATTTCATCCATTTTTCTTTTTCTTTTTTTACTTCTGGACACCCAGTGTGATTGAGACATGACAGCGGGCGTGAGCAGAGTGTGGAGGGAATCCCATCTGGGGGGGTGCTGACTGCTGTAGGAATTCACACGGTTTAATTGGTGTGCGCAGGCAGCAGCCGGCACTCCGCCCAGCTCTCCAAAGTGTATCCTGTATGTGAGTAATTAGCATGTTGTGCAGAGCTTGGCTTTATAAGGCACTGTCCGGTAAGAAAGGCCTGTCTAAAATGGCTGTTAAGGAGTGAGCTACGTGGAGTTGAGCCTTAAAGGCGACAGGTCAGCTGGGGGGCTGGGCCTCCTGCATGATTGACAGCCAGCTGACATCTCCTCCAGCTTCTAGCAGATGTCAGCTCTGTAAATTGAAGTGCTGAGATCCCCACCCCCTTCACATCTGGAAATGGAGCTCAGAGTCCCGCCGTGCACCCATCTGCGTGTGCGAGTGAGCACAGGGACCACGGGGACACTAAAGCCCCCTACCCTAAACGAAGCTGCAGGGTTGGGTGTCGATGAGGGCATTTAACAAGTAATTAAGCACCTTCTTACACAGCATTGTCACATCAGCATCGTGGCTGGGGAGGGGTTTCTGTGGGGGAGGGGCAGAGTGGAAAGGGGCGGGGTTAAAAGCGGGTACAATAAGCATAGCAGATGTTACCCAGAGTCCCTAGGGAGTGAGACTGTCGTGCTGAACATACAGTGGGAGGTGCTTAATTAGTGGCTTTGCTCCTCCTATTCCTGTGTTTGTTTTGCATGCTCTCCTCGAAGCTCCACCCTCTCCTGTCTCCATGGTGACTGCCTGTTTTTTTTTTTTTTTTTTTTTTTTTTTTTTTTTTTAAGAGGCCATCCATCTGGATTCCACTGAATATTTAAATGCCTTTAATTGTGCTAATGTGATGTGGCGTCTTCTCCTCCTCATTTCTGGTAGATGTCTGCCATGCTTTCGAACGCCTGTGCTGTTAGAAGGGGAAGGTGTTTGTGAGAAGCAGTGTTGTGGACAGAAATGAACCGGACCTGGTCTGTTTCTCTTCGCTACACTGGGCCATCGGCGCCTGAAATAAAAGTATTACCCTGTAGGCTTCAAATAAAGGCACAATGGTTTCTCTTGTCTTATTAAATAACTAACAGTCCCTTCATTTGAAGCACCATAATATCATTTGTAATATACGAAATAAAAAAGCTACTGTTTTAATTGTATAATCTTGACCATTTCTGTTCGTATTTCTTTGTTTAACTGACAGTGAAGGTAGTTATCATGCCTGAATAGCATAATAGCGAGTTTAATTATTGTGTACTTGAACGTCACTGTCTGCATGCCATTTCAAACACGCTGTGCTTATGAGGAAATATTCCTTGAGTTCTTTGAACTCCCTGAATGGATTTTACAGTACAGTAAGTAGACAGAGAACAATTTCACCACAGCATTTCATTGAGTGAAAACTACCTAAAGGAATTAGGCTCTGCCACACGGTATCACTTATCAACCCGGCGCCAGTCTGCTATGGGCAGCCCGGTGGCGATTGTCTGCGGCTTTGTGCTATACAGAGTGTTGCCGCTGTATGCCCTCCTCTTCCTCTTTCTCCTGCTCCTCCTCTTCAAATCAACCTTTACCAATTCTGTTCTGCTTTAAAACTCAAAGGCCAGTGTGTCCATCAGAGCTGTATTTGTAAGATAAGAATCCTTGGCTATTCCACGTTTTCCCGGTTATTAAAAAAAATCACGGAGGTGGATTTAAAAGGGGAGGGCGAGGTTGATTGCTCTCTTATGTACGATTCTCCCTTTCTCTCACCCCTCAATGTTTAAAAATTTGAACTTCACTTCAGTAGCTTGTCAGACGGACATAGTATCGTAATGGAGAGCACTTGGTTTACAGCACCCTCCCTCCCTCCCTCCCCCTTGCCCTGCCTGCCCACCCCCCCGGACATGACAGTGCAGGGGGATAAGGGAAGAGTAATTATGGTTCAGTGGGGCTGCCAGGTGTGATGAATGAGTAATCAGCGGGAAGCAGTCTTCGGCCCTCAAAGGAGGACTATTAGAGTGTTATCAGCTGCCAGCCGCGATACCGCTCTGAGGCCAGGGACCAAAGCCCCCGCATTTCTTCCCAGGTGACCCCTTCGGCTGCTGGCTCGGCAGTGTGCTGCTAGGTCTTCCTCCTCCTCCTCCTCATCACCTGCTCTGCTTCTACAATGCTTCCTCTTCCATTAAGAGGCATACGTGTGTAGGGCTGGGCTGCCCCCTTGGACAGTCTCCAGTTGCGCTGTAAGACATCTGCTGCCGCCGTGTGCCCTGTGGCCACGCCTTCTTTATTGAATGAGCCCAGCGCTGTGATCATGCTGCCGACGGGGCGAGCTCAGTGTCTCCCACTGTCCACGTTACCTTAGTGGTGGAGGTATGGTGGCGATGGGTGCTCGTGGAAAAATGGGTTATCTTTGGGTGACAGTCCCCTGTAGGTATTAAACATGGCTTATGGTAGCTGGGAGTGCCGGGGCGTTCGTCGGGGCTCTGTGGGGCCATGTGCCCATGCATGCGAATGTGATATGAGAGAGAGGGAAATCTCATTTCATTACAGTTAATGGTAAGGAAAGCAAGGGTTTCTTATCAGCCTTGGGGAGGGCACCATGAGGAAGGGGCTTCAGAATGGGGGGGGGCTTAGATGACTCTCCAGCTGGACTGCATTTGTCTGGACAAGGGGTGCCCATGTTTGGCCCTCTAGGTCTTTGGTCCTTTAGGTGGAAATTTGGCTTTTAAATGGTTTATGGAAATAATTATTGAGCCTGGATGTCACCTTTCCTGTTTAGTGGCGTGTTTTCTCTGTGTCCATCTTGCAGTGTATAATTGGGAGCCTGGCCCAAGTCAGGAGTAGAGTAGTATAAGCGTGGATGGAGGGGGGCTTCTATAGAGCAGATGGGCCTGATCCCAGTTCTGGGTTTGCCATCATCTTAATAATTGACCAGACTTCTCCATCCAATCCGACAGCAGGTTTACAAATACTGTTTGTGACAATCCAACTTGTCAGTCAGTGAGAGGTTATCTAAATTGGTGTTTCCCAGCATTTGTCTAGCAGCACAGTCATGCTGCTCTTCAGTCTCAGATCTTAATTAATTAGGTGTTATTCATATTAATCAAATCCATACAATTAACCTACCATATTCTAAATGCTTATGCCAGTCAGGGTTGCAGGATGGGGTACAAACCCCTATCCCTGCAAGTGTGATGTAATACTGCTTCTCATAAAACCACATTGCCACCCCTAAATACGCACTGCAATTTTTAATGGGCAAAACTATTTAGAAACTAGTGATTCTTCATTCCAGATGATATAGGACTGGAGATTTTGAGTGGGTTTAGTTTTTATGTGGTTTCACTTATCTGAAAAGCATAATTGTGGGGATCTCCTCCGTAAACAGCTCCATGAAACCTGTGGAGCTCAGCTGGACGAACATGGAACACATCAGCCTGTTGTGAGAATCAGACTTGGAAACAGATATAAACACGGATTAAGCACATGAAACAGCTTTGTGAAACATCTGAGTGTTCCACATGCTGTACTAATTCACACGTTTTCTTCTTTTTTTCCCCCCTGTGCTCATCCTGGATATGATGTCCAACCTCCAAAACACAGGTAAGAACTTTAATCACCATTCCGTCTAAAAGTAACACTTAAGATCGCCGCCCACACAGTCATGTCTGTCTGTAAAATAAGACAGCAGTTCTCGACCATTCCTGCTTGTACCTCTGGCCATTCTTCATATTTGCATAACTGTTCATGAATGACATTAATAATAGTTAACTCCCCACCTGATTTGGTCAGTCAAGGGCTTGGTGTGGAGTTAATTGTTTATACTGGGGGACTTGGTGATGCCACTGGACAGGGGAGGGGTTCTTGATGGGCTGTGTCGAAGGAGAACTCGAGAATCAACTTAGCTTAGAGAGTCAGCAAGATCACATTAATAATCTAATGTCACCTTACTTCCTAGCACAAAACATTTCACTGGTTAGCTCCGCATTTTCAGATGACAATTCTAAAATTCTAAAAAAATGTTCTCTCCTCATTCTCGACCGTTTTCTCATCATGTGCATAACTCAAAACTCTGTCCCAACCAAAACTGTGTTGATCAGTTAAGCCTTAAAACGAGGACTTCACTTGTGTTGATTCCTGATTGGTCCAAGCAGAGTATCTGCTCTTTTTACCGTGGAGTGATGAATAGAGTGGAGTCTGTCATTGACATAAGTACAGTAAGCCAAGCATTACTAACATGGTTATTAGTCTTTTAAAAGCTTATTTGCCCCTGTAAATATAAATTGTAATCTAAATCATGCATTCTATTACTTAAAAGTGGCTTGTATTTTTTCAGAATATTGTTAGCATACATCTTGGGTAATTGCCCTGGGGAAAGGCATTTATTTTCCTTAGTTTAGATAAATTAAATTAAATCAGAGCGCATAATCACTTGGACTGCCAGGTTTCATGGTTTTAAACACTGTTTATAAATCTGTAGCCTGGAGATTTCCATACTAGCCTGTAATGCAGGTGTAGGATGTATTAATCCATTAGAAGAATTGAAAGTGGACTGATGATTAAAATTACAGTAATTTCTTCTATATCATCTTTAAGTATCAGTTCATAGGTACAGAGGGTTTTGGAATCATACTCAAAGGAAACAGTTATTCTCAGAATGTAATTTAGCCTGAGAGAATTTGCCTCAAAGGTTTCAAAGTCCGTTTACTTAGATTGAATTTCTTTCGCAAGCTCAGGCATTCATTACACCTAAGCAGACTTCTTCAGGTTGAAGTATGGTGGTTGTGAATGTAGGGGCCTGTGTTCTATTTTACACATCACAGATCACATATTATAACAGGAAATTAGTGGCATGTAATATGTGATTTAGATTGGCCAATAGGGAAGATGGTGAGGTTTGATACGAGTTAAACACATTTGTGTAATATCTGAGAATATGTTTTGGTGGGATTGAAGTGTGATGTTCTAAGCTGTTTACCTTTTGAGCAGAATGCATGTTTGTTCTGCTGAATTCAATTGAGCAGCTCATAGCCCTTCATCAGAAGACACCACAATGGACATCTCACTGCCAGAAGTAATAGCAAATATTATTGTGGAAGATGTTAGTTGATTTAGGAGCCAAAGGATATCTCACAAAAAGGGGCTATCGAGGTAAGCCGGCAACTAAGCTATCAAGCACCCACTGTCAACCAGGTCTTCACATTAATTGCCCCAGGTCACTGAGGGCAGGGACCCTTCATTCTCAAATAGTGTCAAGCATTTAACAGCTGCTTCGTGGAGGCAGCCTGTCAGAATACAGTATAGCTTCAGCCAGGCAGGCCTCAGCTCGTTAGTAACGGGCTCCACTCCAGTGTGTTTAGTGTCAGTGAGGTCGGTGGAGGACAGGTCTTGGCTAGGGAAGCAGATGGACCGGTCACTTCACAGGCTGGTACAGTTATACATCTCTGTTAATGAAGGACATAATGGTCAGCAAGAAGTTAGAAACTGAAATTATATATATCTGTGTACATCAAGGATAGAAGACTGATACACTCAGGACGGATATGAATTCAGCTGTGCGGTAAACTTAAAAAATTCTATCAAATATTAAAGTTTGAGTTCATAATCACTTTGTTTATAGAACGATATTGGTGGTAACAAACCTAAAAGGTCATTTCTTTCCGCCTCTATACCTGGTCAAGGACAAGTCTTATTGGTTAGTGGATTGTCCTCTGCGTCCACCATATCCCCCACCACCCTCCCAGAGGGATGGGGTATTTGTGGGCAGTGCACCTACCAGAAATAGGCGAGGCACAGTGCCCTGCCATTTTGCGTGCGGTTCTTGGGAGGTGGGGAGAGTCCTCGGATGCTTTTTTGCGTCAAACGCACTTTTCCATTAACAGTGCCTGCCTTTGTCACAAAGCCCTGCTGAGTGGGTCTTGCTCTACTGGTGGAAGGTTGTTGTTCAGTGTGAAATGGTGCCCGTTTCCTTTAAGTGCAGGTCTGCTCTTAAACCCCCTGCCGTTCCTTAATCCCAGTGGCTCCCTGGAGATCATTTTATCTCCCCCATTTCCTTCCTGAAAAGCGCCCGGGACAATTTAATGGGCCCATTTCATTGTCTATCAGATATTCAAATGGAAGCAGAGCATGAAACAATGACTGCATCGAGGTGACATACTTGTCCTTGTGAATCACCCAAGTCAGCTGTTACTCCGCTGGTCTGGAGGTGCCATTGACCATGACCCCGGCATTAAACGGTATCAAGCTGCAGTTGGACTCGTCTATGGAAGGTTCTGTGTCTGTGGACAAAAGCCTTGGCATCTGTTGAATCAGGTCAGATTCCAACACGCACACACCTGACTTCTTTGTGCACCCTTCACCTTGTGACGGCAGTGTAAAAGTCCGTAAGTGTCTGTGACAGTGTTTAGGGATAAATGGGAAGCATTGTCAAGCTCCTGTGACATACCATCATGGCCTTCCTGCACTGCCTTACCTGCCTTACTCCACTCCCAACTCGGCTACACCCAGCACCCTACCGCTGTTACTTTGCCTCCCTGTCCAATCAAGGCTGTTGTGGGAGGAGCCAGATTTCTGCTGGCCGTATTGCTAAACTACCATCCTTTTGGTACAGGCATTGCCCCACATACCAGGTAGACCTTCCACAGAACACCCCCCCCCCCCAGATATTTGCACACCTGGTTCTCATCTTTACCTGTTTACAAATGACCAGCAATTTTCTGCTTGGTTCAGCAGTAGCCACATTTCCTCCCCCGTGTCATAATTAGAACCTATAGAGTTCACGCTCGGTTATTGCTCCTGCCTCTCGTGGATTGTCCTTCATGTCTTGTACACGTAATCACATGCCCCCCGCCCTCTTTGGCACATTTTCCACTAAATTATGCACAGTGGGCCACACTGCCTGTGTTTCAGCATGCTGTCTCTGATCTGTGCGTGTGGGTGGTGGCTCTTCTCGTGTTTCCAAATAAATAATCGTTTGGTGTTTCTTTTCTCTCTAAGTTAATCTTATTCACGGTACATTAAGGGACTACGAGATGGCTGGTGTGCCAGACAGGGTCAGCTAACTGGGTGCATTATGCACACTAACCTCACTTGTTCCTGATTTATGACTGCTATAAATATTTCTCGATTCCCACCCTAATCCTTGTGCCGTCAACTGCTGCTCATGTATTTTATTCATGTATTTGTTTCTTTATTTTAACTGAGCCATCCCAATAGCTGTTCTGTATTTGTACGCCTCCCTGTCTCTGTAAACTGTGTCGCAGCCCATCTCTGCCTGTCCCTTCTACCATCCCATGTGGTTCAGTTCACCTTCATCATCCTCACTGGCATATTATTTAATAACTCTTTACCTGTGAATCTGGATGAATTCACATAAAGGGGAGATCAACAGTCTGTGTTTGATCATTTTAGTGTTAAGTCTTCCACGGTGTATGTATTCTTCTGCTCACAGAGAAGAACTTTAACATGCTGTTGTACTCTCCATTTCTTCAGCTAAATGTTTACGTAAACCTTTAGGGCCGGTGTCTAAAACAGTCATTAAACCCAATCTTAGACTAAATCACCCTCTTAAAGGGAATGTTTGGTAAAAAATGAAACTTGAGTTCAGCTTGCATCTTTGTTTCTATGGCTGTTAGCAAAATTTGCTTGCTACAAGCTCAAAAAAGCAAAAGAAAACTAAATTCCTACACCAAACATTCACTGGTTGATGAACTATATGTGTATTTTCAATTTTTCACCAGGCTTTCCTTTTAAGTGGGTGATTTAGTCTAACTTGAGTTTTAATCTGTGTTTTAAAAAACAGCCCTTAAGGTTTAAAACCTAGGAGTTGTACCAAAACCATTCATTGTGAAGACCAGCTCCATGAACATTTGTGTTACTCTGCAAACATGTTTCAGAAACCGTAAAAAGCCATTCAGTGGCATGGTGTCAATCCAGGAAATGAGAAAGTTAATAAAATGGTTAATTACACATGTAGTTAATATTAAAGTGGCCTGCTACGGTGTTCTTAATTAGGGCTGCAAAAACCAGTGAAACAACCAGATTCTGGGGAATGGAGGGTCTCTGTAAGATGAGGTAGAGCTGGAATGTTCTGAGGTGGAGAAGGTAGAAGCTGTGGTAGAAGGTGATTGATACTCACCTCTATGTGTACAAGTTCCATTTCCGGAATGGTCTTTTAATTTTGTATCTGTGACCTTCCTTGGAATCCAAAAATGGTTTAAATGCTCCTTACTCCAGTGGAGAAGCAGACTGTCAGCCAATACAGTTTGTAATTCTCTGATGTCTTTATTTTACTTCTTTCCTTTTTATGAAATGGTTGAAAGCAGACAGACAGACTGACTGGCTGACCAACAGGGAGAGTTGCTGTCAGACTCTTACATGTATCAGCTGATGTATTTTATTCACAGCTTGCCCTTTAATGGGGTCCTAGACAGATTGATAATTGTTGTTATTTCCCAGTTTTAATTTCTCTGCTCTTGTATTTCAAATCACAGTAAAGATACCAACAGTGCGTAGACAACTCTATTAATTAGTCAAGTTGGCTGATAAAGCCACACCCATTGTTGACAGAGGCATATAATTAAACACACAGCCAATGCTCTCTCCAGCAACAAATGCTGGTTGCAGAACGGGTCAGACTGAAGAGCTTAGTGACTTTCAGTGTAGCACCAAATTTCTCTCCAAGTGAATTGATTGTAAAGTGGAAACATCTAGAAGCAATAAGAGTTCAATTGTGAAGTGATACGTCACACAAAGAGAATGGGACCGGTTCGCCCAACATCCATACTCAACTTCACTAATGCGGTTATGGCTGAATGGTGGCAAATCCCACCAGCAATGTTCTAACATCTAATGGAAAGCCTTCTCAGAAGAGAAGCATGCTGTGAACTATTAGAGCAGCAGAGTGGACCAACTTCCAATTCATACCCTTGGTTTTGGAATGAGATTCTGTACAGGCAGGTGTTCACATTTACTGTATTTGTGATGCCCTCATATTTTATAAATAAACTGGTGAAACTGAAAAGACGCGTTTATTTGCCATTTCCTACAGATACCAAATAGCATTATGTTATCCGTATCCTGTCATCATCTTGATTTTCGCATTCTTCACATATCTGTCTTGGTTTAATCCCTGCTTATTTTCTAACTCATCGAAGTGTTTGCAGTCGTTAAAGTGGAGCCTGACACACTGGCTTCATATCTAAGTAGGTTTAGCTGGAGAAATCCCACTGGTAATCCAGTAACTGCATGTGGTAGCCCCTGATGAGCTATGGGGAGGGTCATGGCCACGTGATTTCTTTGGAGCTCATCTCTGGTATGCTCTGAAACTCTCATCCCTGGTGGACCCTGTACTGCCCTCGGTCTTACCCCAGTGCTGCACACTTACCCCACCCCCCTTTCACCCTTCTCCTTTACGGATGTGTCCCTGTGCTGCTGTGCAAATATCTGCCTTGTTTTCTGCTGACATGTTTCATCCAACCTTCTTTGCCATTTTGCCAATATGGCACCCTGGCTGCCTGGCTCGGCTGTGGGGATTGGTGGATATAAGTGATGGTCCCATGCTGTCACAGCTGGTGGAAGGTTGTACTCCGTCTGTGTCATCGCATTGCCATGGACAGTTGTAGACATGCTGTTAGGCCCATTATATGCAGATTATATAATCTCCCCACCTTGAGTGGTAGCATCGAGAAATAAATCTAATTCAACTTTAAACTGTTCAACAAGTTCAAATTAAAACTATACCAGCATTCTGACTGCATATCAAATTAGTTCATAATGCAATTCCACCTAATTTGTTTTCTAATTCCTTTAATGGTTGTGGTTAATATTGGTGTTATTTAAATGTATCGCTAATCCTTTTGGGGGTATCCTTAATCTTTTTATATTAAAAGCCAAGTTGTAAAATACGAATATTAATCTAGTTGGAGTTATCTTGTTCTAGTGCTTGGTATCCATTAGTGCCCGTTTGCAAGCTGTCTTAGCAGTGAGGTTGCTCTGATTTTTTTTAACGTAGCTCTTTTTCCACACCGCGACCTTCTAAAGAGGGTGTGAGGGGGGTAGTGCTTTTGGAATGAACTCTCTGAAGGTGTGAGAGGTCATTGGCATTTAGCTTGCCTGCATCACACTGTCTCTCTGGACAAAGACACAGGAGGGGGCAAGTCAAAATGTGACAGTGGCACTGCACCGGCAAAGTATGGGCTGGCCCACCACCGTGGTCCGGTGGTTTGGAACCTCGTGTGCCTACCAAAGAGCTGCGCCCCATCATCAGTGGTATGCAGCTTTACGCTGGATGCATCCATAGGTTTGCATCCCCCAGGAGCTGTTCAGGAACACACTGATCTCTCATGCGGCCTCTGCCCCAGAGCCTCTGCCCTGTTCCACCTCTAGTGGGGGGGGGGGGGGGGGGGCTTTTTTTTTCCCCCGTGGCCCTTAATCACTGTCAGCTTTACCAAGGTAAAAACAACAAACACTCCCATTAGAAACTGTTGGGATTACTTATTACCTGGCTCTCTGTTAAAAAAAAAAAATTTTTAAAGTT
>JAACJT020000007.1:1708942-1736989 GCA_009936485.2 Gymnarchus niloticus
GCCCCGCCGCCCCGCGCCGCCGCTCCCACCCCCCGGCCGCCTGCGGGCCCCCCCCCCCCCGCGCGGCCGGTGGGGGGGGGGGGGGGGGGGGGGGGGGGGGGGGGGGAACCTTTATTTACCGCCTTTTAGAGTTCAAGGGCAAGGTTAACACGGTTCAGGTTGAAAAGGGAGGCTTTTTCTATATTATGTTCCTCTTGTGTGACTCAGTCTGGTAACCTTTTTAAATGGGTAACATGCGTTTTCCTCTTACCATGTTGAGTCAGAGGAAGGTGTCTTTGAAGAAGAGAGCAGTGGTACAATCAGGTTTCTCTGAAGGTATGCGTCCTGCCGGTCTTCCCGTTCGGTGGACGTCGTAACAGAGTTGCTTTAGTCTGGAGCAGTTTACTCACAGCTGTATGTTAGGTTTACCGACACCCAGGCCCTTAGCATTAAAAGTCTCTTTGCATATAGGTGTACGTAGCTGAGCTCATCTGATTTGGTCTGAGTTATCTGAGCATGTGAGATTGTCAGTCAGTGGAAAGTCTCTCTGTTTACTGATCCTGAGGGACCCCCAAGGAAGCCCCCTGAGCTTCAGACAAAATGAATCCCCAATTCCAAGTAACCTCATGGAGATCTGTCACCATACCTAGGCTGGCCCTTCTTCCCTCAGCTTCCCCTGCCTCCACCTCCCTAACCAGCCACCAGTAAGTCATTCCTTTCAGAGTGTCAAGGAAACTATTGGCCAGTTCCTGACGAATGCTCATCCATCGAAAGCTTCAGACTGAACCTTACACCTTCAGCCGCTCTAATTTGCGTTTTCCTAAAGCATCAATTTGGTCATGATGGCTTCCCTATGGGCCTGTGCTGGCATGGTGAAGATTTATGCAAGAAATTAGTCAAATGTGATCATATTCTGGCCCAGTTAATCTTCCTCAGCTGAGTTTTCCCAGCTTTTTTCTTCAGGCATAATTAAAGACAACTGTTTCCCTGACAAGCGGCTCAAGCCCCAGTGGGGCTAATATTAGGGGCCTACCTCTGGCACTGTCACGTTGATAAATGTTTACAGCATGACACAGAGAAAAGGAAGATTGTCTCTTTTTTTGAAACAGGTACACTCTACCCCCCCCGTCCCCAATTGGTGAGAGCTATTTGACTGATTGAATGTAAACCTTGCTTTGAAAACCAATATTGCCTCATTTGTTAAACTTGACCTTGTTAAAACGTCACCAATCGCTCATTCTTTTTGAATTTTCCTTCTGGGTCCAGTTAAACACAGATCCAGGCTGCTTCCCCCCACCCAGCACCCTCCACATTTTGCCCAGTGTTCTGACATACCAGTAGGAACCTCCAATAGATTTGAGTGGCATGCTGTGATTTTAGTAGAGTTTTTTCAGGCATTCTTTTGACAGTCAATTGAAGCAGTCATTTTCTCAATCTTTCCTTATATGTAAAAAATAACCCCCCCCACTGCCTTGGGATTACATGACTCCATCTCATTCGCATGACAGAATCAAGTAATTATATCCACATAAAAATGTGCAAAGCTGTTTGCTGTATGAAAAATGATAATGGTGTGGTTTTTAAGTGGTATATCTCCCCAGAGCATAATGAAAAGTACTTCTAATACGATTCTGAGGAACGAAGGCATCTGAAATCTTCTTGGCATGGTGTGGACCATGCAGAGGCTTAGAGTTCAGCTTCCATCTGCATGGCTGATTTTACTGCCTTTTTAACAAAATACCGAATTCTGCCGGTGGGGCCTGAGAGACTGCACAGAAATGGCACTGGGGTGGAGAAACACTGATGTGAATGAGTCGTAGGTTTGGCACACGTGATCATGTGCTACAGAGAGTAAGTGGTCTTCCTCCTGCCCTCTTGGTGGCAGAATGGCAAAGCTGTAGCCTGAATGGACCTGGAAGTAGGCTTCAGGCCTCCTGAGAGAAAGATGAAATGGATCTAAACTTACTGCTCCTAGACTCTGACCTGCAGTGGGGCACAGATGGGAGATGGGGGTGCTGTTTCTTCAAAGGAGAGGCATGGCAAGTCTGAGTCATTATGGAGATGGGGGGTGCTGTCCCTTTAAAGGAAACACATGCCAACTGTGACTCAGTCTAGAGAAGGGGGGTGCTGTCCCTGTAAAGGAGAAGCATGCCAACTTTGACTCAGTCTGGAGATGAGGTGAGCTCTTACTTTAAAGGAGAGGCATGCTAACTCTGACTCAGTCTGGAGATGGGAGGTGTTGTCCCTGTAAAGGAGAAGCATGCCAACTTTGACTCAGTCTGGAGATGAGGTGAGCTCTCACTTTAAAGGAGAGGCATGCCCACTCTGACTCAATCTAGAGATAGGGTGTGCTGTGACTGCTGTCCCTTTAAAGCAGAGGCATGCCTACTCTGACTCAGTCTGCCCCGAGACAAACAGGCCAGCAGCCTGTGCCGCTGCATTTGTGCAGAACAAGTGGTCCTGGGAGACAACGTGAGCCATAATTGAGTTACATTTGTCTGTCCAAATGAGCTGCAGACACGCAGGGTCCATCTGATCAATAGCAGTGTGCCCACACTCTCCAGCAGCATGCTGGAGGATGATGTGGAAAGCGGGCTGACAGTGTGCCCCCCCCCCCCCCCGTGTTGATCAGTGGCAGGCCTGGCAGCACATGTTAGTCTGCAGTAATTCACGAGGACGGGCATCACTTTTTAGAGAGAGCCATCCTGTTTATCCCACCTGGAAATGTGGACCTCCTTCTCTTTCAGTGGTCCTGAGCCCCCTGCCCTTCCCAGTTGTGCTTGTCTGTCAAACCAAGCTTGTACCTTTTCTTCCTGCCCCCCCACCCCAATAGGGTTACCAGGATACCCATTCCTGGTATCTGAGTGACTAACATGTTTCCATGCATGTGCATGTCATATGCATTCACTTCTGTCAGCATCTTGGCGTGTTTTGTGCTGCCGTTAGGCTGTTGCCCACGTGCACTCAAGTAGACGAAACATCCCATGCCAGGGGCCTGGCTCCGGGTGGGAGACGCCCGGTGCTTCACTCATGTCGGCTTGCTATCTGATGAGAGACATCTGCGCTCACTGTACAACTTTTTTTGGTGGGATTTCGGTTAACCGCGAGCAAAGCTTCTGAGTCATACACCGAGGTCTCCGGAGCTCGCGGAGGGTGACAGCACTGTGCACCTGCGCTGAGTGGTCTTCACTGTATCGTCATCATTTGAATGATCACACGTGCCTGTCTGAAACAGGAATTCTCTGGCACCTTCTGTTTTCTCACATTCTTTTGTGACTCCTTTCATCCAAAATATCTCGTGTCTTGTTTTTGCCTTTTTTTTTTTTTTTTAAACTTTCAAAGGCCATTTATTCAGATCTTGTCCTTCTGCTCAGGTGCCTGAGGTGTCCTCCAGTGCTCATTTGCAGAGTTGAATAATCACTGAAGTCTTTCCTGTTGAGCTGTGAGCACAGGGGCACTATTGTCTTGCTTGACAGGCGCTCGTGTCCACTGAGGAACGGTTTGTTCATTGTCACTGAAATATAGCAGTGGTGAACTGACTTTGAACTGCTCAAGTCATTGCTTATAATCTGTCTATTTAAGCTGGTAAAGACATTCCTCATTAAGACTTTCTACGTGTTGAACAGGCTTCGATTTCATACCTATTGTATCTGTAAAGGTATTTGTCCTGCCACTTCCATCCTGATGGCTTATTTTTAACTGCCACTTTTGACTTGTGTTTTTATTATGCCTTTATGATTAATAAAACAAGCCTCGCGATTAAGGTAAAGGCGAAAGCTCTGTGGGAGGGACAGGAAGTGGTAAGAGAACAACACCTGAAGAGAGAGCTGTGAAAGTCGGAGAGGAAAGCGCCCCAGAGATGGAGAGAACCGCGGTGGCAGCATGGAACATGGTGGTTTCACTATGTGCTAAGAATAGAGTGTGTTTCTTTGAAGTTCAGTCACAGATGAGCTGTGTTACTGGAATTCTCACCAGGGTTTAATAATTAATATGTGACTGTGACCGCAGGGCTGCGTGTGGCTCTTAGCGGTGCGGAGGTCAGCCGTGGCACACGCGGGCGTCTCCCGCCTACATAGGTCGGCCTGCTATTTGCTCATCCGGAGCACCGGGGCTGCCACCGCGGATATCCTGACCAGCAGCTCCTGTGCCTCAGGGTTGCACTCACCGGCCGACATGGACCTGATAACCGGCCGGCGTTTCTTTCTGAAGGAGGTTGTGAGCTCTGTGGTGTGTGACTCCAGCACCCCTGCCAGTCTCTTAGCACCTGCCTGCATATCTTCGGTGTCAGAGTCTGCAGCGAGGGGGTCCTCACCATACCGTCACAAAGGCCGGGCACTCAGATCTGACAGAATAACTGTACCTAGTCAAACAGGAATTTGTGGCTGCTTTAAAGTCACTTTCGCTGAGAGTTTCTGTTTATTATCTAGTTTGTACACATGGCACACCATCTTCAAATGTCTGCCGGACTCCAGCCGATGTGTCGTCACACAAACAGCTGTGTGCCCTGATCAAAACCAATTTACTGCTGTGTACTGTGGTACTTTGAAGGCCGACTGTCTGCTCTCATGAAAGGTTTGGCATGGGGAAGCACTTCCGAGGTCAAAATAACATCAAGCCACATCTTAGACTAACTGTGAAGAACAGGTCTTCTGTTATGAGCATTCTGTATCAGAATCTGAATCACTCCGTGCTTATGTGGAGTATAAAAATCTTTTATATTTCTAAGCCTCTAAGTTAAGAATTATTCATTACCAAGATTTAGCATACGAATTCAGTCAAAGATTAACAGATGTGCAGCTCTAAAATATCACAGAATATCTAAAATATCAGTCTGTCAGCCGGAGGTTTCACATATCCGCGAAGTGAAGGGTTAATAGCAGGTGGCCCGGCACTGCATGCAGCGTGACCCAGTGCTGCCACTCAGAGCTCTGGCCATTTGACTTCAGAAGGTACTCGGCGGAACTAAAAAGTCAGGAGGTGCAAAAACAACCTGCCAGCTGAGGGTAAGTCGGGTAACCTGCAAAGTGCCATAGTTCTCAGATTTCTCATGGTTCCTACCAATCCGGGAGCGAAGAACCATTCTGCTGATTAAACTGCAGGGTGAATCTTTGGCTTTTGGTTTTCATTGCCTTTGTTTGGTATTCTTCCTACCAAAGGAATGTGTTTTCTCCTCATCTATTTCACTGAGAAAAACATGTTTTCTTCCTTGTCATAGCTGGAGTGTAACAACTAGCTGAGGTGGTGTTTTTATGTTGCTGTGCGTCACCTGCCTCCGTGACACTGTGTTTCACACCTCGTCACTTAGGAAGCTTTTTGAATATACAGTTATGAACTTTAGTATTGATGGTTAGAAATTTGAAGAATGGAGGCCACAGCATAAAAACCGTTCCTCACACGGTGATTAATTGTGATGAATCTGAAACCTGCATATTATCGATCAGGTGGAGGCTTTGCGTGCGTGCGTGCGTGCGTGCGTGCGTGCGTGCATGCGTGCGTGCATGTGTGCAATTAAGCTGAAGCTGTAGAACATGAAGCTCACAGTCCAGGATTATATATGCTTGACCTGAAGCTTACTGGCCTTGCCAGTAAGAAAGAAAACTCATCAATTTCTGTGACAAAAGAGCAGATCAGTCTGTGAAAGACGGCTTACTGCAGCATGGATCCGTGGAGACGGTAGGCGGTGTAAACAGATTGAGCGCTCATGAATCAGAGTGCGTCTCCTTCTGGCACCAGACAAGCGTGTCACTCGGGGTGGGGCCTGTCCTATCGGGCTCCTTGCTACTCCATCGTCCACGCCGCCAGGCGAATTGGAGGGAGGTGGGGGCCTGGTCTGTTTTGGCATTATCCCTACCATTTGAATAATTCAGGGGGCTCCGACAGGTGTTTGGATCACATCTCCCAGGGTTTCTGTAGGGATGAGTGCATCTGCTTAGGTATACAGTGTTTACACACACAGTGCTGCCATTACTCCTAGTTCAGCCGTCATCACGCCGTTCCGCCGCTGACCCCAGAGCAGCAAGCCCCTGGCACCCATTTAGAATAAGCCTATTCTAGTGTGCTCTAAGAGAAGCACTCCACAATCCTCCGGCTGTGAACAGGATGTGTGGAGCGTTGCTTTTACCTGACAGCAGATGTGAAAGGCCTGCCTGTGGGGCAGGGGCCATGTGGAGGTGCCACACGTTAGCGCTTAGCCGTCCAAAGGCCAATCAGATGACACACAGGCTACCGGACAGTCAAGCAGTGTAATAACAGGCCACCTTTCTGACATGTGCAGGTATGGCTCTTTAACATCTGTTTAGCAGCACATTACCAGAGCTACACTGGGCGGCAGTAACACGCTGCTCCACCACACAGTTACCAGAAGATTACATGTTGTGTAGACATAGATCAGGCCTTTGCAAACTACCGTTCCAGGCAGAGAGCCCGAACCTGACTTCATCATCCACTCAGAAGAGGCTTCACCCCTCAGGTAATTCAGCTGTTTAGCTGATATTCCTCAGAGTTCTGGCCATCAATAGATCTGTGTGGCGTATTCACTTCTGTAGTGTTTATAAATGTGTTCAGTAATATAGAAGGCAAAGAGATAGTCGTAAATCAACCTGATATACTGGGTAAGAGGAACAGCTTCACTTAACCCAAAAATGTTCTGGCCTTCATTTTACCACAAACATAAACAGTTTGCTTGTATTGTGTGCTAATTATATGTGTGTCTCTCTCTTCTCAGCGCAGCTTGTAATGCTCAGTCTATTCTTGCTTTTTGAGGATTCATCTTCTTTTGTGTTAACCAGCATTTAGGCCAAAAGTGGTACCCAGACAGCCCTGGGTGGTGGTGGATGGTGTCTGCCAGGACCACCCCTTTCTCCACCCAGTGTAACCCCAGGTGGAGTGCGTGCCTCATCTGGGTGGTGGATAGACTTTAACCATGCTCTGCAAAGTCCCCCTCTCTGCTGAAGAGAAGAACCTCATTGATAAAATATTTTTAGTCAGAGGCCACGGCAGCACAGAACCTTCTCTAGCAGGCCCTCCAATTCACAGAAAACGCTGGATTTCAGAAGCGTAGCTTGATAAATATTGACAGTGCAGAATATGACAATGGCTCTGTTTACAGCAAGAGCTCAATGCCAAACCCAAAAAATTTAGCTGTGTGAGACAACAATGCTTTTTTCTGTCTTTCCTTAAAACATGACAGGCGGACGCTGCGCTGGGCGCGTAAGCTGCTTGCTAATTTGCCCTGAGTGGCTTTAGCGCTCATTGGCTAACCAGTCTCAACAGGCTGGCTAATGCAGGCTGGTTCACTTCCAGATTCCCATTCTTTTAGTTCAATAACCGTACTCTGAACCATGAGAAGGTCTCCATGACTCTAACTGCACTGTCTATAATGAGCCGTTGAAGGTGCTTTATTGCAGTTGTATTCAGAGTGCATTAATTTAACGCGGTAATGTGTGCTTATTATGACAGTTGGTATGAGTATTACCCATTTACATTTATTTACTTAGTAGATGGTTTTGTCTAAAGTGACGTACAGCCAGGTGGATACAACATACACAGTTAAGGAGCTACCTGAGGTGTATGTACAGCTAGGCTGAGCATTCAGTGAGAGGCCATCAACACAAGCAGGTTAGCACAGCTGAACGTGTGGTTAATTGAGAAAAGGCTCATGGAATCCATACTGTCTCAGCAGGAGTTCATGGCATGTCCAGTACTGTTTTGTGCTTGTGAATCATCTCATTTAAAATGGATGTTTACCTGCCATTTTCCTGGTATCATCCTTTAGATATCAGCACCTCTATGGTTAAACTGTTACATTTACTCCTCAGGCAGCTCCCCAGTGGGGATTTCTGTGGATGTGACCCCACTTTCTTCCCCTCATTCCCAGCTCCCCATGCAGCTTGACTTCTGCAATATAGGGTTAGGAGTCATAAACCTTTGTAGAAAGTACTCCCCTGGAGACCATCCTGGGTGCACCTTGGTCACCAGGCACATCCCCTAAGTCTGAATCTCACCTACGTTGTTGGACTGGTCATACCTCCCACCGCACGACCCACGACCGCCATGTTGGGGTGTGAGATATGCTCTGACATTTGTCCTGTCATAATTTACAATTGAAGTCAGCTAAAGTAGACTGACACATTGAGGTCGCAAAGCAGGTCTTTGATGTCTCACTTATGGCTCATAAAGAGCCAGAAATTCACCAGTGCTTGTTTTCTACTCACAAGAGGGACAATTGTCCTCTCCAAAGGCAACAGGTTGGAGCCCTGATAAGATTACATTGGGTAAATGATATATGTGCAGTGCAAGGATGATTTGAAATCTGCTTTGCAGTGCTCACCAACTTTGTGTCTGTGCCACCTTAAGAATAAGGTTGAAATATTTCCTCTTTAACAGCTGATCCCGCATCAGACTATGCATTAGGATTTCTGTCGCTTTTATGACGACACAATGACTGAAAACACAGGCCTTAGATCCCTTGGTGAGCTGAAGCATAGACGACAACTTAGCCGTTCATATCTATGGGGGTTCCAGGGCCTTGACCAATCATGGACTCCTTCTGGCAAGGGGCAGAGATGACTTCTGTTTGACCTTTTAATCACCTGGCCAGGCAGTACAGCATGCTAGGGATGCGAAGAGAATAAAAGGCAACAATAAATCTCATTCCGGGCTTAGGGAGGTTGCTTCAAAGCTTTTTTGTAGACACAATGCAAGCTTGTCTGAGTCAGCTCTGCATTTCCGGCTAAACCCTACGCCTCCCTCACTGTAGGGGGCAGTACCATGCTTCCTCCATTGTGGGCTACTTAGCATCCCGCTGTCCCAGTGTCGATAACGTAACCTGTTTTACATAATTGCTCTCCAAAAGTACACCTTTCTACTAGCCTGTGGTTTACACTTCGTCATTGGCAGGCATTCATAACTAGGAGTTTCTGTTTAGAATTGAACGTTAATATAGTATTTCTGTATGAATATGTCAGCTTTAATTGGTTAAAGAATAGTGCTGCTTTATATTAAAGGACAAATGTTTGCGTCTTCACAAAATGTCACAAATATGACAGTAAGTTTTTTTTTTTTTTTTGTTACAGCGCGGTGAAAGAATGTCATGTGATTCCCAGTCTTGAGAGATTATTTTACTGTTCTATGTAAAATTAAATCATTACACAGAGCCTTACAGCTGAGTTTGAAAATGCATTGAATTTTCAACCAAAGAACAGTTTTGAGTAAAAATTCTGGCTTTTTGAAAGTGGGGTTGTAACAACGTCTAGAAGCACACTCCGATCAATCCGGAAGAAAGGGAGATACAGCTGTAGAGAAGCATCACCCAGGCTCATCTTTGCATATTGTCTGTTCATCTGTCTTTCTATGCTTAGAAATGTGTGTAAGAAGGCAGCTCTCATTCTGCCCCACACAGACGCTGGCCCACGTTTGTCAGTCATGGGCTAGGTGGAGTTGTAGAGGAGAGGGGGGTTCTGTCAGTTGAAGGAGTTTTGCTTATATTCCTGGTCACCTTGGAGATCATGTTCTTTAGCTGTGCTTTACCGCAGCCCTCTGAGGCGCGGTCGCTGCCAGGTACGGCACTTTGCTGTGGAGTCCTGAGCTGACCTTTTGTTCCTTTCCGCCACATGGTAAGGCTTTCCTTAGTGACAGAGAAGCAGTACAGAGGAGAGTGTGTAACCAGCTGGGATTACACAGCACCGTTTGTTTTTATTGATGTTTCACTTAAATTCATTATAACACAGAATGTTTTGTTTCATTCCTAGTGATGATTTCTAGGTAAACACTGCGTGAGAGAATCACCTCACACACAGTGTGGATTATGTAATCTTTCATTTGAGAACGCGCCATTTGATGCAATATGGGGAGTCCATACAGTTCCTGTCCTGTGGCTTGAACAGTGCTCCTTTACTCCAATCTGAAAAACTGTGAAATGTATCCACGCTTCCTAGATTGGGCAGGCATATACATCACTGTCATAAGGCAGTGGTAATTATAGCTTTTAGTTACTCAAACCCATCCTAAAATAAATGGGCATCTTATGAAACCCTAGAGCATACATGTACATCTTAGCCTAGCATTCCAGGATTTCAAGTTCCATCCCACTATGAAGTGACCGTGATTTCTCGCCTGTGCCGTGGTTAACGGGGTGCGTAAATGAACCTGGTTTGACATGAGGATTCAGACCTCGCAGTTGTCCTGAAGAGGGATGCTTAGTTTCAGAGCTACCATGACAGATCACATGGGGTCATCCCTTGCTTCTAAATAAGAAGAAGAATGTCACCTTTTGACCCATGCCACAGGGGGGTCAGAAGAGACTGACAGTCCCATTCGGGGGAGGGCAGTGGCTTCTGGTCCAGGAAGCTGGGATGGTGTAGACTCAAGGGGGGTCGGGTTTGGCTTTGACAGCTCTCGAAAGTCTGGCTCATAGCAAGCTGACATATCACCACACGCCAAAGGGGCCTGGGAAATTAGACAGCCCAGAGCCAAGCAAAGAAACACAGCCACTTCCTGGTGGGGCGTTCACTCGTGTAGCAACCATGGGCTGCTGGTGGCAGCCAAAGAGACCCTGTGAAACTGGGGGATTTATGGTGCAGGGCAGCTCCTCTTCCTGCTGTCAGAGCAGGTGCCCAGCCTTCACAAATAAAGCTGATCTTCACAAATAAAGCTCTTGTTGATCTCTTGTTGGTCAACACTGCCTCTGCAGATCAGAGATGTGTTCTTATGTTGTGTGTACTTTGAGAAGGTAAGTGTTGCTGTCCTAAACTTTCTAACTGTGAGGTAGCTCTTGAGCCACGGCAACAATTTCAGCCACTGTTTGCAGGAAGGTGGGCCAGGAGACTCGTTGGGGGTGGCGGGGGGGTTCTTTAATGAGTATACATTTGAAAAAGAGTCAAAGGGAAGACTGAGGCAGTGTAGCACTGGCTGGCACCTGGCAACCAACTGTGCGCTCCTCACAGAACACTGATGAAAACATGCCAAGCAGCGGGTGGGCCTGATAATTACCACCAAACAGAAGTAACCATCCAGTCAATGCTTATTTTGTCATTTGTACTCAAATAAATTCATGAATTTACCTTACAGTTTTGAGAAAGTCACACGTGCACCTCTCAATGGCATCAGTGACCTTTAACATTTCCCCTTCTCTAACAGACAGTGATGGTCTTGCCCATCCCGCTGAAGGTTGGATGGACGGCCAGAATATTTCCGTCTGTGCCTTCCAGGTGTGCGCTGATGTGTGCATGTTCTTTGGCTGTAGACATACGCAGGAATCGTAGACGTGCTTTGGCCGTGTGTGTACACAACTACAGCCAAATCATAGCACATTGAGAGATGAGGGATAGATGTGTGTCCATGCGTTCATTTTGGCCATAGATTTTCTGACTTGGGACCATGCCTTTGTTCACTGGTGAGGGGCACTGCTGATGAGAGAGGTTTTAAAGTGAAAAGGTCCTCAGAATATGGCCCAGTAAAAAAGCTCTCAAGTGGAAGCTATTTATAAACTGGCTTTATTCCAGATATATTTCATGGCCAAAACCCTCTACTATTTGTCATTTTTAAAAAAGATATTGCTGAAAAGAAAGTATACTTGTTTTCTTTTGCAGTTTGTCGCCTGGTGTTTCTCAGATACTTTTTAAGGCACTTGCAGTCACAAGTATCCCACCGATAATCACCGCAAACTGCCCAACCATTTCCTCCCTGCAGTTTCCTGTGCTCCTGTCTTCTGTTGAAGATCTCTCTCTCTCTTCTCTTGAAGGCTTTACAGTGTGCTGCAAGTCATTTTAAGGAGACATTAAAGACATATTTATGCACGACCCTCCAGGCGTTTATTGAAAAATAAATGGCTGCTGGATTTTTGGCTGCACAAGCATATCCTTCCAGACTCCCCTACGATTTTGACCCCGAAAGACACATGAACACATTGTTGGATTCATCTTCAGGCTCTTTTAAGCTCGTAACTTGGGCCTTACAGACACGGTTTAACGGTTTGGAGCTTGTATGTCATGGTTTGAAGATGTCGAGGTTGATGCTGAGGACAGGTCGACAGCTGTCCCATGCCCAGTGAGCAGGTTATTTAGGCAGCTGTCCTGTTACATTTTCACTGGACTGTTGCTGTTCAGTGTTATGTATTTGGCCATGATCTTGCACTTCATCTTACCAATAATTTTATAAGGCAGACCAGGAGGAATTTAATAGTGATTTTCTAATCCACCCACCTTTACCTTGTGTGTGTTTTTTTTTTTTTTTTTTTACTGTCCCATCTCTGGTTTCAGTAGTCCTGTTAGGTTGAAATCAGACAGCAAAGGCATGTGAGTGTTGAGGGCTGGCCGTGAGAGAGTGCTGGCAGACGAGGACTGTATGTGAAATGCACACACAGGTGCTGTGTTCCCATCCCCCCCCAGTAATGTTCATATTACTCTCACATCACACACAGATACACCCACACACACTTTCACCCCCCTATTGATAATGAGCTGCACCTCGCCCTCACGCATGCTTTCAACACCAGCATGAAAGTGAAGAAATGTGTGCCTTATGCACCATGCTCAAGCAGACTGTACTGGGCTTACATGTATGTAGTATGTATAATATGCTCAGCACATTGAAAAGTGCAAATTTTGCTGGTTTTAAAGTCAACTGAGGGAAGAATTACAAACTTCCAGTGAACAATGGTGTGAACACTCCTCAGAAAGAAGAAAGACAGTTCGAGGTGTGCTCGGTGTTTGCTGGCACTATGAGCAGTTCCTTCCCTGTGCTGAAACACGTGCAGACTTCCAGTCAGCATACCTGACTGTAGGTGTTGAAATGTGCTTTGGCTCTGCCATTATTCACTGAAATTACACATTACAAAAAGAATACTGGGTGTTTTGGGATTTTCTGAGTTGAAATAAAAGTAATATATCTGGTCTGGACAAAATGGGGCTCCCCCTTAGATAATTTTTAGATGATGCTAATGTTCCTTTAAAACAATTAGTCAGGTCCACAATACATCCGTTTCCACGTATAGGAAATGAGCTTAGGTAGTCCATTCTGTCAGCTTTGCTTTTGCACTTTCAGTCTCACTGTATTAAATTGAATTCTCCGAAGCTGCTTGTTCTTCATTTTCTGATGGGGTATGTTTGCTCCTTTTTCAGAGGATTCCTTGTACAGCTGAACTGACCTTCATTGTTACGCATGAGAAGTATCAGTGAGACGGGCTGAGATGCTGACCTCTCTGAGCACGTTGGCCGGGTCCACCTCCCCCTGTGAGCCAGCGTCTCTGAGCACGTTAGCCCAGGGCCCCTCCACCCAGGGGCCACCCTCTCTGACCACGTTAGCCGGGTCCAACTCCCCTAGTGGGCCACCCTCTCTGACCACATTAGCCCAGGGCCCCTCCACCCGGGGACCACCCTCTCTGACCAGGTTAGCTGGGTTCCCCTCCAACAATTGGCCAGCTTCTCTGACCACATTAGTTGGGACCCCCTCTGTTCACTCTCCCCACATGGTAGGTCCAGTTCAGGGCTGCCCGCCATCACCCTGGGCAGTGTTGTGACCCTGCTCATGATTGGCCATTATTAGTAATGTTAGAAGGCAGATGAACAATGCGAAGCGAGGCAGAGAGGTCAGCTGGTGCCCGCGGCGACCGTGTGGCGAGATTAGATCCCCCACTAATAGGGTTCCAGGGGTTCTCCAAGAGCTGCGAAGGATGTGCCTTGGAGAGCCTGAGACATGAACCCACTTAAAATCCCATTTATCCCCTGGCCCCCATGGCCCCCCTGGACCCCCTCAGCCGCAGCGCCGTCTGCCCTAAGTAAGCAGGCTGCCATTCTCAGTCTGGGCAGGGAGTGCCCTTGTTTGAAGTATCTACTTATGGGGGAAGACTTTTAGGAAGTGATCTCTTTAATGAGGACAAACTGAAATGTATACTCCCGCCTCCCACCCGAAAACACAGCCAACTCCCCCAGGCATTTAGCAGACACTTACAACTCCAAGGCATTTAAACAGGCAGTTAATTCAAGGCTTCTCTTGCTTTGTAAACTGACGGAGGGTCAACTAATTTATGGAGTTTAGCGCCGAAGGCCAGGCAGTTTAGGGGACGGCTCAATGTGAGATCATTACCTCGCTGGTCCTGTTTCACTCGAGCCCGTTTCAGCACAGCCTCGCTCTCCCGTGGTGCTCCCGACTCGGCGCACTCCCTCCCTCTCCCAGCGCTGTCTTTGACAGCTGACGACGTTATGGATGTACTTGTAATGAGTCTCGGTCTCTCCCCCCTCCCTCGTCCAGACGTATCTCGTTTGTCTTCTTAAAGATGCCTCACATGTTCTAGTGCCCGCTCTCTCGGCAGTGCTATTGTTATTCATCATATTTCTTAAAGTGCTTTAATGCCCCCTTGAAGTCAGGAGATGAAAGAACGCGGCGTGAGCCTCGTGGGACTGCTTCCTGGAGTCAGTTGGACAGGGCGATGGTAATCCGCGCCATGCCGCGGCTCGGCCAGGCACGACATCAAGCAGAAGCTCTTGGGCGTGGAGATGTGATGACCAAGCCGAAAGGTGTGAAAACAAGCACGGTGTGACTGGGGAGGCAGCACCCCTGCTTTGATTTTTTTTTTTTTTTTTTTTCCCCTTCCTTTTTTGTTCTGCTGCTAACTCCCACAAGGTATCGACTCCCTCCCCTGTTATTCCGTTTTGACTGTACCAGTGAGGCAATGCCAGTGCAATGGAGGGCACCGCTGGGCGCGAGCCGCATACCCTGGGTCGTTTCCGATCACAGCCCACCCTGCCAGTTCCCTCACCAGCCTCCTCCGTCTCTTGTCAGCTGGGGAATCGAAGGCTTCAGTATTTGTTCCGCCTGTGTGTTCCATTGGAACAGAATTTTATTTCGGGCCGGCCTTAAATGCATATTAAAAACTACGTTTTCACTGTCACCTCTTCCATCGAAGTTTATCTACCATCGCATTCAGGGAAGTTGTCAACGCACGCATTTTCTAAACAACTTAAACACCGATGGAAATAATACCTATTCATTTAATGTTCCAAGACATTGGGGTATGATAGCAGTGAATGTGCAAGGCCATTTCTCTCTGAACAGGATGGACCATGCTTCCTCTCTGGTAGATCCTAATTGGAAGTGCCGTTCCAGAAAAACACAACTCTAAAAAGATTTATACTGTCCTACTCTGGGTTTTTTGTAGGTGGTACGAGGGCTCAGGGTCTGATCCCATCTCAGGATGATTGAACAATCTCTCTCACAAACACACATACATACATACATACATACATACATGTTTGTTTTTCTGACCTTGTGGGGACCTTCCATTCATTTCTACGGGCTTAACCCTAATCTTAACTACGGAAACCTTAAGCCTAACCTTAATCATAAGTACCCCAGCAAAATGCAAGACTTTTGGCTCTTTTGGTTTTATGACACAACAAATATCCACGCACAGTTAAAATGCCAGGTTTTTATTACCGGGACCTTTGTTCCCACAACGTAATATAAACATGATGTGTACACACACACTAACTTCTCCAGGTCCTGTACGCCCTCCTCCCCTGCAGTGTCGATGTCTGTCCTCTTGCATTCGAATTTTTGCGGTAATCCCGCTGTGGCTGGTGGCATCTGTGTGCGAGGGCCTCAAATAAAATGGAAGAACACTGCATGTATAGTGTACAGGATTAATAATGTAAGGTGTTTTTAGGGAAAGAACACATTTTCCCTGCTGTACATGCCGAGAAACTCCCCTCAGTCCATGCATTATTTTTTAATTTTCTTCTCATGTTGGATATAAAGGAGGATAAAGGTCAGAGTGGTAATAGACTAATCTCAATTATGGGGGGCAGTCTGCAGGATCCTCAACACCCACCTCATCCAATTCAGCACGTCCGCATGCCACACTATGTGATCTCACGTGCGGCCAAATGAAATTATTAAGCAGCGTTAAATTTATTAATCATTTAATTAGCTAAATGTTCCCTCGACTACAAGCGAGATGAATGGTGCGTCACTTTCTAATGCGTTTTGCCCACCCATAAGGCAGAGGAACTGGAAAGAGAGGTTTGTTGCCTGGCAAACAGATTACTCCTCCATCCCAGAGTTATTTCACTTTTTCAGGAAGTTCACACCTCCTTTAGGAGAGCATTCTATGATGCCATTGGTCATACTTATCCGAAGGCTAGTGTAAGCTTTGAACTACCTCTCTCAGTCTCTAGTCTGTGAACAGCGATGATGCCCAGACCATTCCACGCCTAGTGGGTACACGCTTGTATCTCTCAGGGCATGCGTGACACACATGTTTCTGCTCCTCATGGTATCGTTCCCGAGTGTGTTTAATACCCCGTGTCTGTGTTGACCTGAGAGGATGTCAGTCTTCTAGATGTCGCCTTTGTAAATGTGTGTGCATGTCTTGGGGAATCATAACTCAAGAAGTTTTTGAAACTTGAACTGAAGTTTTTGCCATAATTTAGTCATCAAAGGATTAGCAGTTTTACAGAGCTGTCTTGTGGATAATTGTATTATCTTCTAGATTAGATATTATTCATTGTTTAGACTGTAACCGTTTAACCACCAGTATGTAGGTAGCAGTACAGTTCTCCAGCTTCATGCGTCTGACGGTGCTTTGGATGGATGAATGTTAGTGACTCTCCCTTCTAGCCTTTTTATTTCTCTCATGCTTCCCTGGGAAGTTACCAGCATGATGAGAATTCATCAGGATTTCGGGGAAAAACATGATCCCTAGGTGGGATGGTGAAGATGTACGGTGTGGGTGATCATCCCAATCAGTCAGCAAAGTTCAAGCTTAAATTATGTGATGCTTGCAAAGCATACAGACAGCAGCCAAATACAAGACTGGTGAATGCCACGTAGCCTGTGAAGGGTATGTGTGTACTGGGGCGGTACAGGGGTGCGTTAGGCCAGAACACAGGCGACCTCCCTCCCACTGCACTTTTGGGGACATTCCTGGAGCAGCATGCTCCACTCAGGGAGCAGGTGAAGGAGGCTGCCATAGCAGGGTGAGCTGGCCCCCCGGGGCTTTCCAGAGCACCCTAATGAATCTGCACACCTGAGGTTAATGGGACATATCCAGGGGCGTGACTAATTAGGTTCATGGGTGGTTCTGGTCATGATGAAGCCCCATCCCTCCCCCAGGTCCAGAGCATCTCTCGATCACTCTTCCACCTGACTGGCCTTATAGGGCAGTTGAAATGGGGGTGGGGCATCTCTGCCAAGGCATGCGCTCTATTTCTGGGGTGTGCAGTCGTGTGTGTGACATTTATGGAGGACAGAAAAGCAGGCGTCGAAGGTGGGCCTAGACGTGGGCCTACTTACTGGGCCTCCGCATTGGCATCAGCTCGCGTGGTGATACCACCAAGGGATGGGCTGTCGTACAAGAGAAGATAGGTCCTGCAGGTCGAATGAAAACACTTCCCTTAGATGAGTGTTTACATCCCCATGTGACTGATTTCACTATAGATTAAAGACCTGCTCTAGAACACTCTTCCGTATCTGAACCCAGTCATATTTGCAGAACACTTGGGTTAACATTTTCAGTGACAAGTAACTCCTTTGAACAGTAATTGGTTAGATGAGTAATTGATCTCAAAAAGTGATATCAGTTACACAGATCACACTGAAAAATGTATCTGCCACCCATGCTACATGTGAGCCTGTGGTTTGTCTCACCTCCTTTAAATACTCATTTTTTCCTGGGTAACTGGGGAATGAATGGGTCTGCCTACAGCCTTCACGTTCTCAGGTGCTTCATCAGTGATCACTGAGTGGCGAAGTCCTTGTTGTTTACAGGAGAGCCACACTGTGACTCTCTACTCACTGTTTATCCCTAGGAACCATCGCCCTGCAACACCAGGCATTGTCCTCTATCCCCTTGACAGCCAAGGTGACCCACCTATAGGTCATAACCCTTAAATGGGATTTTAAACATCCGCATCAGCACTCATCTGTTCTGAGTGCCGACCTCCGTTTGGACTGCTGCTGGCTAATGGGTCAGTGGGTATCACTGGCTGAAGCTGGGGGTGCCCAGCCTCCCACATGCTGTTGCGGGCTGGAGCATGCATGCCAGTTTTGAGATGGGAGACACGTGGGCTGACAGTTGTAGGTGATAAAGGCCAGCATGCATCCTGTGAACACTAAGGGCTTGTGAAGACTCACGCCTCCCTGTTCTGCACATTGAATCCAAGCCGCCCCGAGGGGGTTGGATGACCTGTATTCCTGCAGCCTGGTAGGTGTCTCTGACTGGCTGCGGAACATGAAAGGAGGGCAGACAAAGAATGGAATTCACAAGTCTCCTCCCTGCCTGACCTCTGACCCTCCTGCTTGGTAGGCAGTTAGCGGTCAAGTCAGAGGAGGCCGTGTGGCACATCCACAGCAGCCCCATCTGTGTGCAGATGTTTAATGAAGGCCCCAGAATGTCCCCCCCCCCCCCCTTTCTACAGCCCTGTGAGGGATTGGCCTCATGAAATGCCAGTCTGCTTGTAACATGTGTATCCAGAGTTATGTGGACCGCCCATTTTTACCTTTCACATGCTGCCGTATTTACCAGCTGACTATCCCATGTTTCACCAAGTAGGTTGGACGGCACTGGACTGCCAACAGTGACCTGATATACAGGTCAAACCTGTCGTACTTACTTCCCATCAGGCTTTGTGTGTGGGTCCAATGCCCGTAGGTGTTTGTGGGGACAACACAATCAATGCAAGCAGCCCCGTGCCTCGAATCGGTACTAAATGAAGTTTGAAAAACTGTCCCCTGCTCCATTCTTCATACGTGAATGAACCAGTCCACTCTGGGAATGGACAAAAATATGTAATGGGCACCAAGAAGTGTGCAGACGGTGACACCCCAACCACAATATGAGCATTTATGTTTTCCCTCATTGATTATGTAAATCGGGCCAAAAATGTTGGTCAATGGCGAAAAACCGAGTCAGTGTTTAATGTCGCGCTGTGAGAAATTACAGTATAGACAGAAAATAGGAGGAGAAGGAATGGCGGGTGGAGGTAGCCATCAAGTGCACCTGGTAAGATTGTCTAATAAACATGGCATAAATATTACCCTGCATGCTCATGGCATTGGGGACTGGGGGCTTCAGGGAAGAGGATTTTTATGAAATTTTGCCAAAGGGTGCGTTTTGCTTCCAACGTTCACTTCAACACCTATGTGCAGCATCTACTCTAAATGTAAAGCTTTTCTGCACGGACTGGGTTAATCCCAGTGCTGAAGCTGCGTGAGCTCCTGCACCGTGACACGGGCCCCTGTCCCAGCACCCTCATTACTGGGTAAGAGAAAGCGCTAAGTAGCTAGACAAGCCCGGCTAGTCACAGAGTATTACTCTATCATAGCAGGGCTGCACGGCCCCCAGTCACCCCCAACAAACTGCGGTGTGAGGGGAGAGGGTCATAACTCAGGGGACGCTCCACTTGTTCCCCTATTATAGTACCTTCATAACCAAGGTCACACTAATCAACTCAATTACCGCTCTACTTGGACATTTTCATAATGTTTTCTGGTAGTCGCTCTCCTGTGAAAATGACACAGTCTTGGCAAATTAATATCATTACTATCGGCGTTTAATGGTGCTGCAATACTTTTTATTTAAAAGAGTGTTCGATGAACGACCTCCCCAGCTAGGGAACAGCCAAGTGAGAGGGAAGAGAATAAGAGGAAATGGCAAGATTTGTGGAAGCAGAAATTCACATCTCTTCCACCCCGCGTGTTTTACTATGGCGTGGAGCAGAAAATACAGAAATGTGAGTCTCCAACACGACAGCAGCCACGCAAACAGTTTTTGCATCTGTGATGCACGTGAATCTGCCATGCAGAGGTGCTGGGTGTCGGTGAGGCCTCTGTCCCCTATCTCATGCGGGTGTGTGCTGTTAGCATCCGTTATCCTGCCCTCTTCGGCTCCCCAGACCGTAAGCTGATCTCGTGCCGTGTTGTGACCTCGTTGATTTTTCTCCCTGCGTGTTATTCGGCAGCACTGTCATGCACAGCCTCGCACTGCGTGCTCGGCTCATTTGTGATAACCTATATGATGTTTCGCCAAGGCATTGATCAAGATAACAGCTCACCCATGCTGCCTTTGTTTGCTGGGGTACACCAGAGTAGTAGGTAGACCCTTCGTTGTAGGAAAATCGTTCCATCTTTGCTCCTAGGGAGCCGTGGAAATGCTACCTTCAGGAGATGATGATAAGATGCTGATAACCTCTGCGTAATCTGCTTATATTTGCATAAACGCCTCTGATTTACTCTGAGCCCTGCGTGACTGTGTTATTATGTTAGCGTGTGCTGTTTTCAGTCGGCCGTGTCATCGCTCGGCCGTGCTCATCTGACGGCAGAACGCACCGGCTAAGGCCCGTCCAGAAAAACCTGGGCCTGGTTCTGGGAGCTTTCCTGTTGTGCCCACAAAGGAATAACACCGCACGGTTTTGAGCAGATGCCGGACGATAAAAAGCAACGAGGAACAAATGAGTGTCAGAAGTAAGGTCACAGTCTGAAAGAGCTGTAATTGTGAAATTGATTGCATCATTAAATGAATTGGTAGCCTTGGCGGCAGTGGTGAGCTGTGTAAGAGGTTACTAACCACACTCGGTACACAACGCTGGTAACTAACGGACCTTATCTGGAGGCGGCTTGCACGGCTGTCTTCATCCGGCTGATAAACATCTCGTATTTCTTTCTTTTTCTTTTTCATTTGCTTCTTTTTTTTATTTACCGGAAGCTTCCGACTAGGTCACAGTGGGCGAAAGCAATGCCGGGCTCAGAGTAGGTGCCGAGTGTGATTTTTCCTTTTGCTTTTGTGCTTTGTGTGTGGAATGTGTCAGGTTGCATCGGCGGGGGGGGAGGAGATCACTGGTTCCGTTGAGAGCCGCACCGTGCGGAAAGGCAGCGGCGGTTTGAGGCCCTCGGAGTCAGGCGCAGCGAGCCAGGAGCGGCCCTTGGACCGGCATCTCCGCATCAATTTGTACTGAAGTCAGAGCCCGTCGAAGGCACCCCCATACGATCCACCTTTCCACAGCATAATTTTAGGGTCTAGGGCACCACTGCCGTGCCAGTGCTGTGTTCATCAGGAACGGTTCCTTTCACCTCAGGTCGAGCCCTCAAGCTGGTCCTCTGTCCCGTTCGGCTCGGGAGACGCAAGCCTTCGCCCTGTAACGCCAGACACTGTCCTCTGCTGACCTTCAACCCCGCAGTGCAGCATGCAGCACTTATCTTTCCCTTGGAAGGAAGCTGAGCTGGATGAAACGGCTGGGATTCTTCAGCCGTCAGAGATCTTTTGCACAGGACCACACGCTCCATAAAACCACACCTTCTCGTGTGCTACGTGGCCGTTTCACATTAACGCCTGGATATACGGCCGCTTTAAAAGATCTCTGCGCCGATTTCCAAATGCAAGAAGCCCTTTTAAATCTCACCCTCATGCTGGATTTTTCTCCTTTTTTACAGCCACTTTTAATGAATAGACGTCCAATAAGAGATTTTATTGTCTTAGCATATGTTGCTTTTATTAGGTGAAAATAATTACGTTCTACGGATCACCTCGGAAGTCCTCTTGAAAGATAAAAATTAGATAGTTTCACAGTGGCTGCACAAGTCCTTCTGGCTTGGGTCGTTTTCTCCTTGGGTGCTTCTGGTCTCAGTGCCCACCCCACACTTTTCAGCCCCCACCCGGCCCCCATGCATTGCCCCCTTTCTGTCTCCCTCGCTCCTTTTGTAGTCACCGGCAGGCAGCGTGTTTAAGCTCACGTTGAAGGGTGACAGGAGGCACTCTTGATCTTATCAGGGAAATGGCAGTTGCTCTGCCCTGTGACAGGACTGACGGGTGATTGTCATTTGAACGTACCCTCCTCACTTTGGTCTCCCCAGTGTTTCGTTCCTGACCTGCAGCCACCCCCACGCTCACACACGCGTACCTGCTGACTGCTGGATTTGCTTTGAGGTGGTCGATGAGGACTGTGGGCCGAGGGCACAGGCAGAATTGAAGGAAGCCCCATATTTGCTGTAGCAGCGGCATGGAGTCCGAAAGACCTTCTAATCAACCTTTCTACATAAGAAGGAGCAATCTGTTTCGACCACAGAGAAAACAGTGTTCCGCCCCGGTGTGTTTCATTCACGCGCATAAACGGCCTGGTGCCACCTGAGTCAAATTTGCCACGAATAGAGAACAGGCGATGCGCATTGGGCCGTCTGGGGTTTGCGTCAGGATGTTTCACAGAAATCACTCACTCCGTGTTAGTTTTAAGTCACCGAATGATGCATCCTGGTATTTCTGTCATATGCAGGGCAAAACTAACTGGTGACTTCCACCCCCTCCGTGATTCACCATTTACTCGAAAGAGTGGCAACTTGCAGCCTCAGAGCTCTTTTGAGAGCAGCTACGCTGTGGCAGCCTGATAATGAGGTGAGTTAGGCCCAAAAGCAACAGGTCCGGCAGAGTGTTGTAAGCCTGTGTGTCGGCTTTGTTACTGTTTTTACAGGGAAACAAAGCAGGTTTCCGCATTGTTGTCGTCCTGTCCACTTTGGTACCTCTTGGAATAGTCCACTTGTTATTGGTAGTTTGAAGGTTATTGCATTTTCTTTTTATGTCGCTGAGGGGAGGTCACACCCTGGAATCCGTTTTTCAACAAATAGTCCTCAAAAGACTTCTGAGAAATCCACAAAAGCCTTATTCTCCGGATAGTGTTTGCTTTCCATGTGGGATTTAGTCGAGTAATTTTTGTGTTTGAGATGGGCTCAGGGAGAACTTTTTTGTAAGTAGGACTTGGATTGTATCTCCATTTATTCTATGGTATGCTCCGGATTGGATACCAAAGTCATTTTCATGGTGAGAATGTGGCCAGGGTAAATGATGTCAAAATCACCTTATTTAGGCTGTCTGCTCAGTCTTTGTGATGGTTCCATCAAAGAACTTCTCTCATTCCTTTGCAACCATCTTAAACCATCTTCCTTTGCATCTACTTACGAGTCATGTTTGAAGTCTTCGGTCTTTGACACGAGTACATCCTCAGTTGTGGTTGACACCGAAGAGATGGAAAGTGCTTAGCCATATTTCTATTTGCCTTAATCAAGGAAACGCGGTGGTGTTGGCCACGCCAGCTGTTTTCCTCGCTGCATGTGTGCATAACGGGCCTCTCTGTTCACCTTCTAGAACAAAGATTTCAGTTACCTGATTAACCCCAGCAGTAAAAGGAGGTAAATGAAATTTGCTTAAGGAACCAGTCTTTCGACAAACCTTCTTAATACAACAATAAAAAAGATTATTCGTTGCAGTAGGCTGCCATAGGCTAATGTGATGTGTTTGTCTGTGAGAAGTAGAACACCGTGAGGGTATCTGATATGTAATCCACCTGATATAGCAGATGTCAGTGATCTGGCTGTATTGGTCTTCATCTTCTTCGCTGAAAGGTGAGCTCACTCAACTGGGTCTGATGTGGAAATCAATAGGCCCACATGTGTGTGCTTGTATTTGTGCACGCAAGGATTTCTGTGCTTTCACGGAGACACGGGTGTGTGTGTGCGCGTGCTCCAGCATCATTATTATTCGGCCATGGGAAGGTGAAAATGGCTGTGTGGAAAAGGGGAAGTGTGTATGCCGCCATCAGCTTAATGACCCCCCCGGGAATGGGTTGCCTTTTCGCCACTATTACTGGCTCTCACATGTTATAATGAAGGTGATTTTAATAGGATTTAGTGCATGTGGCAGGGACAGGCCTCTGAGCCTGCTGGCCCAGACAGAGGAATAAGACAGTCTGGTCATAAGAGTTCATTTATGGCTTGTCTTGGTCATCCATGTGGAGCAGCTGGGACCCTTCAGCAGACCCTCACCAAATCTGGCCAATCCTGTTCTGTGTTGGGGTAACGGCAGAGGGGAGGAGTGGACCGATCTCCCTCTCTGTGAGGGCAGCCTTGGGTTCCAGGACTGGCAGAACGAGCTGATGGCTCAGTCAGAACAGACATAGGAAGCTGCTTTATTTGGGAGTGGCATTTATTCCCATCACAACCCTTTCCCCCCTCACTTGTGGCCAGAGACAACGGCAATTTGTCATGCTTAAAATTAGAATTCAGTCTGGACCTTGAGCACGGTGCTGCAAACACAGGGCGGCCCACCGTTCTGCTGAAGCCAGAGTCCGTCAACGGGTTCGGGGACGATCTTGCCGTAGGCCATGGAGCGTACTCTCCCTCCCACTCTCCTGTTCATCTGTTCACTCGCGGGTGGCACCATGGATGCTCCTCTCAAGCCCCTTCCCAGTCCTCGCCAAGCTTGGTTTCTCGTAAATGTAGTGTCGTCAGTCATGACTGGATATCCTGTGCTTCACGAGTGTGGGAGGTGTAAACAGCAATGAGGTAAGCAGATTCTTCTGCAGGTCCATTCTGCGTGTGCATGTGTGTGAGTGTGCGCGTCTGTCATTGGGGGTATACCGAGGATGATCATTCACAAGATCACTAACCTGGATTCCCTTCTACGGTATCCACAGAAAAACAGGGCAGACTGGCCTGTGATACGAGTTTATTTACTAAGAAATCACAATAATTTGTATTGCAATGATATGTGTAACATCTTTGTTTTTTGGTGTAGGTTCGAGGTTCATCTGCAGGAGGACTAGCTGTAGATGATGAATTTGCTGTCTGTTGCAGTGAGAACCTTAACCTGTGCCCTTCAGAGGTGAACCTGTGCAGAGCCAGTTGATGATGCCAGGTTCAAGACATTGCTGGTTCAGGGGGTGATGCTTGCTTCTTTTTTTTTTTTTTTTTTGTAGCAGCTCTCATTTTTTCCCCCATGTTCATTCGTAGTTAGCTGCACGTTGAGTTTTGCTGCATAAGTTAATTTAACTTTGCATCATAAATCAAACAAGTGTAGATCAAACATAGAAAGGGCAGTACAGACAGGACCACGCGGTTACAGAAATATTCCTTATAAATAAAAGGTAGAAGTGCTGTACATGAAAGATAAGAAAATGCCTTTATCTCATGCAAGTCAAGGAATAGCAGGTTTGAAAAGTGTGATCTTCTGTTGCTGAGGCATGGACAAAATGTGGGTCTGCAGCATCCTTCCTTAATTCCTTGTTTAAGCGGCATTATTCCCCAGGAAGCTCCACTTTGGCCTCGGCACGCACTCCCCTGCGGACCTGGAGACGCTCACCGAGGTTGGTCAGGAAGCGTCATGGGCGGAGTGACCATATTGTGTGCCGGGCGTTTGGCTTGCGAGCTGTTTGCTTAGCGACTGCGTACGTTTGTATTGCCTGCCTCGGCAGGAGGCCGGCCCCTGAAAGGCCATTTATTCCAGCCATTATTCATCTGTTCTGCAGTCCCCCCCTCGCTTGCAGCTTTCTGGTTGAGCAAATTAGCCTGAAGTAGGCTGTGTTTTGTTGCCTAAATCCGTTCCCACCCGGTTCATTGGGCACGCTGAATGGCCGAGTGGCGGAGCTGTCTGTCATTGGAGCTGTTTATCTGCTCCGAGCTGTCACTCAGACCCTCCCCCATCAGATGAGCCATCCTCAGCTTGCGAGGGTCCAGGTGTGGTGGGCTTGCTGCGTCTGCTGTTCAGGTGGGGTGACATGGTGTATGTCCATACGAGGTGACCAGGGCCAATTTGATGTAAACCATTGTGGGTGATCGAAATGGACTCAAGACTACTTTGGTGTTTAACAGAAACTAAATCACTGCGTTCTTCAGAATTGTTAACAAATTAAGTGATAAGTTGAATTTTCTCTTCAGTAGAAAGACAGCTGTTTTTAAACGTGCTGGCTAAGGCTTTGTGGATCCCTAATTCACACATTTACATAAAACGCCTCGGTTTTGCATGCGGTGGAGACCACAATGGCTCCTGAATTCCTGTGAAATGGTATCACTGTTTCACTCACCATGCCTGTAGTTTGGCTGATTTTTATCATGGAGTTCAGAAACAACAAATTGAAAGAAAATATGACACAGGCAATGACACGCAAAGACAATACAAATACTCTTGTTACAATGATAATTTATTCAATTTAAAATATCTTTAGCACAGATTAAAAAGTAGACACTTCCATCTATCATGATTGCCATGGGTCTTATATGATAAAACTTCATGAAACTCAGAGATAACCCTTCCTAAAAGACCACCCTTATCCAGTGTGACCCTGCTCTCGATTGGTTCATAGGGCTGAGGCAAAGCTTGACTACGTCACCAGCACCACTGTTTCCTGCGAAGCCATTAGAAGACTGTCCTTCAAAACTGGCCCTCTTTGGAAGAATTTACTTGCCCGCTCCATTGCATAAATAAACCTTTTTGCTTACGTTAAAAACTCCACCCCCCACCGCAGTCTTTAGCCCCTCCCCTTCTAGTATGCCATGTTCTTCTATAAGAACCGTATTGCACCTGGTAGAAATATTACAGTTTAAAGCTGGTGAAATTTAGTTTTGGTTATATACATCAAACAGCAGCCAGAGATGTCCTGTTTTGCAAAACACAGCCAAACCCCGTGAATTTTTTATTTTTATTTTTTTTGAAGGTATAGTGATATTGGTGTAATAGCACATTTTGGAGATTACGGTAGGGTTTGCGTGGATGTCTATGACACTGATGAATGTGTACAGGTTGGTGGGAAGCTGAGGGCAGTAGAAGCAGGCAGGTGGTCCAGAGCTTCTCCAGTCCTGCCAGGTGTCCTCGTTTGCACTCATTTCCTGGTTTGCCTCAACCCTACTTAACAGTGTGAACACAGGTAACAACATCAGCAATGAGAATACACCATGAGAATGACAGGCAACGTGAAGAACCATCTAGTAAGAAAACAATTATAGCTAGAAGCCATCTGTCCTGTAGTCATTTAACAAACTTTTTTCTTTTTTTTTAATTTTTGTTTATTTTTTTCACAAGTTTTTTTTTCTTTTCTCTCAACATGCCATACAATAATAATCGTGGGTTATAAAAGTACCTGAAAGAATTGCTAAATCATCAGCATGCATAGCTGTTTGTTATGTACAGCCTATTTACACAGATGGGCCAAGGGCGCGATGATTTACATGTGCTGGCTTTATTTACAGCTCTAGTCTGAAGGAAAGCTCTCTTCATACTCATGACATGCATATAAAAACAAACTGTGCATGATCAAACCCAACCTTTTCCATTTTTATGGATGTAACCACCACCAGGACTTAATTTTTTTATTTTCTCCTACCCTAATGTACATCAGATACTACTTGTGTTGTCGTCATACTACACTCAATGAGCACTGAGGACTTAGGAAGAGGTCATTTACAGAGGTGATACTTTGACCAATCTGCTACTCAAGCAGTAGTCTACACTTCAGAACACTATGAGCTACTGCGAAGATGCTGGTGAGTGACATTACTCCATGCCTTTCCCGTGGGATGAACCCCAGGCCGCTAGACCCGGCTCGATGCATCGAGGCATTGCCGTGCTGTAGCCACGCCTTACGGCTGCTTACACTGATGAGAGATTCCATTGGGGGCCTCTGAATTAGCACTGCGCTCCTCCTCTTTGACAAACAAGTACACAGAGGGTATGTAAACACAACAGCAAAATGTCCCCAACTGCACCCTGCCTAAGTAACATCCCAACTTCTTCAGACCTGCCTCTGTCCTCCACAGTTTACCTCTAAAATGTCTTTTATTGCCAAGATTTCATTTTTTTTTTATTTATTTATTTATTTATTTTTATAATTGCAAGTTGTAACTGGAAGACGTGGATCAAACCCTCAGCCCAAGCTCTTGGGCTGAAGTTCAGATTATTGCAGCCATTAAAGAGCTCGCGCACATACACCCTCACCGTCCACCTGCATCCTGTAGCAGGGACCGTTGTTTTCAGTGGTGATCGCTGCCAGGAAACACTCTGGCAGCTCCTTTGGAGTTCCTTCCCCATTAAATATTGCTGCCTGACTGGATGCGCCGCCCACCATGGCCCTTTAAAAAGCGGGCTGTTGCGATGCCAGGCTTGCTGGACACTCACCATAAACCGTGCTTGAGCTGGAGTCAGAACAAATTCTCTGTGCTATCTGCAGGATAGCCCGTTACGCCCCCACGCCCCCCCCCCCCCCCCCCCCCCCCCCCCCCCCACCACCCCGCCCAACGCCCACCTCCGGCCCCCCCACA
>JAACJT020000007.1:1736999-1755924 GCA_009936485.2 Gymnarchus niloticus
GCTGTGGGGATGCCAGGCTTGCGGGACCCCCCCCATAACCCGTGCTGGAGCTGGGGTCAGAAAAAATTCTCTTGGCTATCTGCAGGATACCCCGTTCCCCCCCCCCCCCCCCCCACACACACACACACAGAAGGTTTTTTTATTGGCCAGGCATGCTAATACAACCGCTAAACCAATATCAAGAAATAGGAGAGATAACGCTCTGAAGAGATGAGACGACGTGCGACTTTGGTGGTCAACAGACGTGAGCACGGCCACAGTGCACTTTCACATAATTACACACTACACAAGGCTCAATCACTGCCGTCTGGGGAAACAAACCAGTGTATGTTTTCGCCCTTAAATGGCGGCAATTAGGAGCAGTGGACTTCCTTCCGTGTCGGGTCTACACTCAGTTGATTTTGCAGCTCTGCTTATGATAAATTACAGTGGAGGGTGGCTCAGCATGTTAATGCGTTATCTCATAAAGCTTATTGCCAACCGGGGTTACCAAGGCCAAGTGGCAAGGGGTTAAACTAAACGGCAATACCACATAATTCCTCTTGGTTTAGCTTGCAATGCCTATTGCAGTATTTTAGCAATCATGGCACAATTGTGCAAGGTCAACATGCTAAATAGGAAGTGCTCCTAGTGTTCAACAGAATGAGTGTGTAAAATGGAGTAGGAAACTTTCCAAGGATCCTTACAGTTAGACGACGAGTGACACACTTATTCAACGATTAAGAACACACATACACAGTAAGAATTGATCACCAGCTGACCTCAGTTCAGTTTTGAGGTGCTTTTAAAGTCAGTGAAGAGGAAGCAATGCCTTGCCATTGTCAGTAGATGCCACGTAGATGATAGAAAAGTAAATAAACTCAGTATGGTTAGAAGATGCTATGGAGATGAGCTGGCCTTGGTAGGCATCCTCGCCTGTTTTGTGCTTGCCATGCACGGAAGGACACCCAGGCCATGTAGATTTGCCACCTGCTATGTAACTCTCCCTTCTCCTGAGACAATCGGAGGAAGCAGGCAGAGTGCTCTACACTGTGCTCTTCTGTTGCTCTAAGATAGAGGGATTATGTACTGTTCCCAGCATGAGCTCTTCAATGCACCTCCCTTCCCAAATCCCCTGCTGTCTTCTGATCAGAGCACTCACAGCAGCCCCGGTGACTCAGATGCGGTCACCGCAGCTATTCTGGGACCCTGGGAAGCGTGCAGGTGACTCAGTCCACCTCCCACACTCTCGCCGCAGTGACTGCCACCTGCATGAACACAGGCTTCATCCACACTTTCCCACAGTCCAGCTGAAGAGGGAAAGCTTTTCCATCGTGGAGTTTACCACTTAGGCTCTTAGTGTGACAGATAAGCATTTTTAAAGTCATTTAGTTTCGCTGTTCTTGCTTTTCTTTTCCACCACACAAGTTTGGGAGCCTAAATCAAGCTGTCAGATAGCAGACTGCACTCATAAATGGCACAGGCTGCAGTACCACCTGCTCGTTGTCTGAAGGCAATTAATTCTCCGCGCTTATTTATTTCTTTAATGAAGAGTTGAGTGTTCAAGATGTGGCTTTCCCCAAAACGCTGCTCATTTGGAAGCACGGTGCTGCTCGTAAGTGATTTAGTCACACATTCAAGGTATTTAACAGTGCGTGATTGGCCATTCTTCTCGTTTTGTGGAGTGGGTGGATGCGTCGCAGGGCTTATGCATTCACACTTGATAACGGTTCAGTGGGGTAAACTCTCACTGGGGCTCCTGGCGTGCCGCCAGTTGGACTAATCTCTTTCTGTCCAATCCCTTTGGAAGACTTGGTAAGGGTTAAACCGCTTTCAATCTGACAGCCTATGCAGACAGCAGCTTTATGGCACAACAAAGATCCATAGGCTGCGTTTAATGGGGGGCACGCGGAAAGCCCACAGATTCTATGGCCATGGTTACACACCAGTGCGGTAGACTGGACTTGAGAGAACAGCCCAGCTATTGGCCCTTTAGCCATCACACTAGGGCTGAACGGTTTTGCCTGGCAGGCTGGCATGCATGCGACTGCAGACAGGCAAGCCTCAGTGGGTGGTTCTAATGCAGTAACAGGTCTGAAAGCTATAGCCTTCTGAGTTAGGGTTAACCAAGGGACAGAAAGACAGCTCTTTCTGGCTTCTTCTTAAAGGGTGATAACAGGGTACCGTCTCACTTATCCCCAATCTTGAAAGATGAGGGGGCTGTGCTGGTGGTGAAGTCAAGGCCAGGACAGCCGGTGTTAGCTGCCCTTAGGTGCTGCAGACCTCTCTTTGGCATTTCAGTCCTGCACCAACTGACCTGCGCACAGCATCGCTCAATCCAGACTGTTTATGTTGTCATCTGGTCCGAAGATTGTGCATTAACCAAATAGCCAAATGACCTTCTGAACTGTGCTCATAATCTGCAGTCTCTCTATTACCAGCATTGTACATTTATTATTGTTAACCTTTGTGTAAGGTCCCCAAGGCAAACAGAACTATCGAGGGTCTCGTATTGTGTGTCTATTTCTAAGTAATTAACTTTAGTGCCAGGAAATAACCATAGCAATTAAAACAGGATATTGAGTAATAGGTAATGCATGTTTACACCAAGAACGTCAAATGTAGTATCCTGTGTGAAGGGTTCGTTTATTTGGGGTATGCAGGTATGGGCGGGCCGGCCGGCCTGTAAGTTTGACCAAACCTGGACCTCTTGGGGTGGAGCCCTGGGAACTGATCCTGCTTCATGGCAGGCAATGAATGGTATAGCACCTGTGTGGTGACACCACCTAATGAAGACGGACAAGAGCTCTCTCAATAAGAGAGCACTAATTTATTAAGCATCTCTAACCTTCCCGTGCCGGGTGGCTGCTGTGCGGCCTGACAAATCGTTTGTAAGACAGCGTGATGGTTTCTTACAACTCAGCCCCTCTTTGCTTAATCCAAAAACAGGGTTCAAAGGTAATTTCTCATACACCAAAAAGATTGATGAAGTCTGCCTCGACAACTTGTAAGTGTTTGGGCGGAAAGAGGATGGCGTTGAAACCTCATTAAATGGACACACTATGACAAAGTGTGTGTGTTTGGGCTCGGGAATGGGATTTGTTCAAATAAGATAGGTATATCTTAAGCAAAAAAAATGCATATCCTGTGCCTGGCCTAAGTAGTCACTGTTATGTGATGATTGCACCTCTGATACCTTTTGACATCAGAACCACCATTTTGTTGTATGTTGTATGTGGGCTCTGCATTGACCTGCACTGTGAATTATGCTCAGCTGTACATAAGGTCAGGCACAAGGTTGTGCCATGATGGACCACTGCATGGTCATACCAGAAGGTAACAGCAGTTTTTTCCCCAGGCACCTAACAAACTTGATTCACTGTTTCTGGCCAGTTCAAATCTCAGTGAGAGAAATGCACCACTGACATCCGTCTGAGGGCAAAGTGATGCTTTGTCCCATTTCTCACGGCTAACAGACCGTGATGCTGCAGAGAGGTTAGAGAACTCTTCAGTAGGTATTCCCCTGTCTTTGTGATGTGGCTAGCAGACCGAGGGGTGTCCACCTTTCCTTTCCTTCCTCTGCCACAGAGCTCTGCGGTCCTAGCAACTGTGCGTGGACGTGCCTAGGCCTACATAGCTTTGGACGGCCGGCCCACCGTCCCCGACAGACCACCGTGGCATTTAGATCAGCATTCTTGGTCTTTGATAATCTAGGGCTGGTGTGTTTCTCACATAGCACTCCGCCCCAACAGCACTTCAGTAAAGACAACTTTTCAAAAGCAAAGGAACAAAACTAACATCTATCGCCCTCAGTTTCTCATCTTCTATCCAGTATAATCTTCGTTGAGGGAGCGTTTTTAAACGGTCCTCTTTCACCGACAGTGGTACCGTGTTGCCGTTGTGTCTCTACATTATTTTCAAAAGCTCAGCATGTTATGTAACTGTGATGTTTTAACTTTTTTCTGTTAAAAACTGTGACCAGGTGGCCTTAGTGCCATGAAGGAAGTCATGAGGGAGGCCTGAGCTGGTCAGCAGTATGAGGGGATTAAGGATGTCCAGAGGAGGACACAGACGTTTAACCTTCAGTTACAGTCTGGTTGAACACACACCGCAGTCGTGTCTATGGGACAGCACCGTGAGCGACGGCCACTTCCACTGTTCTCCAGCTACGGCTGAGCTGCGTGCCCTTACAGAATCAGCAGCTGCCCCTGACTCATTGACATGCCGAAATCCCCTTGATGGAAGATGAATAGACCTACACTGGAGTGCCTGGGTCCACTTTTTGGCAGGGTTCTGTACAGCATTATGCTGCTCACCAGATGACTTAACTGCCGTCTTATCCTGCATTTTGCTCTTCAGCTTTGAGTTCAGCCATTGCTTCTCTCCTTGTTTGTTTATGTGGAGCGATTTTTTTACCCCACCCAATTAAAGAGACTCAGAAAATGAGACAGCATCTCTGCAGTCCGCCATGCCTCATTCATTTTAAGACTCGAGCTGCTCCTCTGTCCACAATAGCAACCTCTGTCTGCAGTTTAATGACGTGTCCTCCTGCTTATCAACAGTACATATCAGCATGCATGCTGGATAATTCATGTCTCCTGTACATATATGGATTTATATACATATATGAAGCAGTTTTCCATGGTTGTTCAGTATTCAACTTGATCTTTAGGAGGCTGTAGACCTCAGCTTATGGGTCATGCAGGAGGTACTGCTAGATGGGTTTTGTGCTGCGGTGGGCACCTTGAGTAGATGGGTGTACCAGGGGATGTGCTTGAGAATTCCAGTCCTTTGCACTGGATCAATCTTCTCTCTCACTCTCTTCCTGTTCATTTGGTTTCCTTTATCCTAGCAACAGGGAGCGGCGACCACCGTCTACTGTGCAGTGGCCCCCGAGCTGGAGGGCCTGGGTGGCATGTACTTCAACAACTGCTTCCGCTGTCTGCCATCCCCGGAGGCCCAGAACGAGGCCTCGGCGGCCAGCCTGTGGGAGCTCAGCACCCAGCTGGTCCAGCAGAGGGTCGGTACCCAAGCCCTGTAGCACCAGCATGCCTCAGGCCGACACCACCAGAGTCAAGAGGACAGAAAGAAGGGGATAGCATGGTACCTGGACTCTGCTGTAGGAGAAAGCTGCCAGCCCTGGAACTCCCCCAGACACGTCGAGTAAACGCTTCCCCACATCTTGCCTACAGACTCGACAGGGTTGCTGCTCTGCTCTGATGGCAGATGTGGTGCAGCTGTGGCTGTAAGGAGTCCCTGTCTCCTGTCTGCCTCCATGACGGGGACCTGCGCTGTCTGCAGAGCTCCTTCCGGAAAGCTGTATCTGCATTCAGCTCTGCCGCTCCGACTTGGGGTACAGCAGAGACTTTCACAGGAAATCACATTTCTGAGACTCTTGGCTCCAGTGGGCTGTTTGCTTTGGAATCCTTACCCCTCAAAATCAAATGGTCTTATTTTACACAATTTTTATGGTGAAAATCTAAACTGCACAGTCTAGTTTAGCTGTTTACATCAATATATTTCAATATAGATATAGAAAACACACTGAATTATATTATTCTCATGGTAGTTAAAAGAAAACTGACAATGCAGACCTGTTTACACTATATACAGATATGAAAATCTTGATCCGAAGGAATACTGGATAATCCACTATGAAATGCTGCATTCTCTTGTACATGAGCCCATTTCACTCTATACTATGCCATTGGTTTGGACTGCTAATGTATTTGGGCATTTAAGGAACGCTGTTTATAAGTTATATCATTACACAAATTGTTAAGGAGGTCTAACATATTTTTAAAAAAGGTAAGGACAAAACAGGAGTCCTCCAGTAGAGAGTAATTCTTTCAAGGTCTGCCCAGAAAAGGTAATGGCCTTCACGCAATGCGGGCAAGGGTGGTGTTCTTCTGGCTTACTCAAACATGCGTAGATAATTTTACCTGAAGAGAAAATATTCTTTTCCATAGCATTGTTTTGTTTAAATTGGCTAATTTTTTTCTTGATATTGCTTAAAAAATAAGAGAAGTTGAATTGATGAATGGAGAGTGCAGGAGGCTCTGAGGACCATCTCTGTGGTTGTCTGATTTCTTCTCATCTTCCGGTATAGTGGTGTTTCTAAACATTGTGCTTCCAGGCTTGTTGTTTGCCATCAGCTTCTGGCATTGTGTGTTTCTGTGGAGATAGAAAAAGAGATGGAAAACAAGTCTATTAAAGTGCTGAACCCCAAAGGTGTTTGCAGCTGTCTTTGTGCACGCAGTCAACTGAAACCAGCCTGGTCTGGTGAGGAAGGCGGGATGCTTAGAGTAGTTGCAGTGACAGGTCAGTTAAACCTACAGTCTCTTAGCCACTCAGACATAATGCCTTTTTTACCCAATATTATAACCACATACTTGCTAATTACTCGCTGCACTAAGGTTTCTAGTTTTTTTAAGGGACACCATTAGCAAAATCAGATACTGCATTCTAATAACTTGGTCGTCAATATTTTATAGAAAAAATGTTTAAATTATTAGCCATAAATAACAAGATGTGAGAGATCTTATGTCTGTAAAATAATTTACATAAATATGAACAGAACAGAAGACACTGACAGATGGCATGAAAGAGACTTTCTGAGGCTGTGTTTTTGTGGTAGATAAAGGAAGACCCAGTAACAGCCAGGACCTGCTTTACGAAGCTGCTGAAGCTGCTTTAGACCTTCACTTTTCTTCACAGAGTGGGAGCCCCCTGTGGACACCTGTACGGCGCTAACGCGGTAACAGATCAGGTTGCATTACTTCACCGCTTTTAGATTTGTGAGCCAGTGCCAGGTGACATCAATCAGTCAGAAACGCCAAATCACAGAAGCAGAAAGAACTCATTTGCACCTTGTGGCATAATGCATAAGGTAATTTTCCTTAATTTAAAAGAACCTGGATTCAGTGATGGCCCCGGCCCAGCCTGCTGATGTCTCACGCTTATTCCCAGGTGATAATTATTCCTGCATGTGCGCTTGATGCTCGCGTCCTCTGTCCTCGTCTGTAAACGTGTGCAGAATGGGGTGGTCCTGCACTAGATCCCCGGAGGTGCCCTCAAGGGGGCATCCTACACGTTGGCCTGTGGTCCAGCTCGTAACCCTACCTTTGTCATTGAGGCCGACGCTCACATGCAGATTTTTTTCGAAGCCTGAACCCACGAATAAGGAACATACGAGACGAGCTGTAGAATGACTTCATGTAATGCACCGGTACAAATACATATCCACACTGCAGTGCATTTTGGAACGCAGTGTGCTAATTTACTTGCATCGAAATAAGCAGGCATTCATTGTTACATCGCTATACAGTGTTGTCATGTTTTGCTCAGTCAAGCTTCATGCATTTTGTTTAGCATTTAGCCCAAGTATTTAGCATGTTTGCATGACAAAGTTAAACAGAATCATGTTTCCAGCTGGCTCTGGTCAGTCTTTACTTTTCTCCTGTGGATTTGGTCAGCATGCCCTCCACATGCCCCTCCCCCTGAATTAGCTCTATTGCTCAGTATGGGAGCACGGGGGAGGCTGGACTAGCAGTGAAAGTGTCAGTGTGTAATGGATGGCCAGCTGAAAGAGAGCTCTGCCTGTTATTTGCTGGATATTGAGGGGGGATAGCTAATGATGTGCAGCATGTAAACCTGTTGTGACTCTAATCCATCTGTGTGCGTGTGCGGTCGCATGCAGGGGGGTGGGCTGGGGGAGGCATGCAGGAACAGTTGCTGCGTCCCAATAATTTGGACAAGTGGAAATAAAGTGAAAGCGCTGATGGAGTTGTTTGGGTGAGATGCCAGCTGCAGCATCAAATCCAAATGGCAAGACACGCGACCTAAACTCTCCTGCTCACATGACTGGAGGAGGCTAACACTGGGCACAGACGCTATATCTTTATTCATTTAAATGAGAGGATGCGTGGATTAGCATTTTGCTATGAACGAGTACTTTCACGTGTATAACTCTCCTGTTTTTCTAAAGTAACATACAGTACATCGATTCTCAAGACATTTAACAAAGCCAATACTGTGGAAAAAGTTCTACTCAAAGTTATAATTCAATGGCATGCTTGTTACCTAATTACCTCATTTATTTATGCTTCGTTATTATTCTGTTTTTGAAATTTTTCAACATAAATGGGGGGGTTGGTTTTGGAGGAAAGAAAGAGGTCCTTACTATTAAGGTCATGTGAACAAAAACTGAAGCAATGACAACAGCGCCAAAAACAACTACGACCCCAAAAGGAAATGTGTTGACATAGAGATGCAGACCCTGGAGAATAGCTGTGTTATTTGTGGTGTCTATCCCTGTGGCATTGAGCACGGGCTTTGTTCACAGGCTGTGGCTCCAGCGCGTCGGCTGTGTTTCCACCCACAGCTCAAGGGGGGAAGGCAGTTCATGCACCCCAAAGCCCCCTAAGCCAAGGTCCTCCAGCTGTACCCCTCTCCCTGTGACCAAGAGGAAGATGGCCTGGCAGCACAACTTCGAATCACTTAGGTATCTAAAGAGTCCTTTCAAGTTCTGGTCCAAGTATTAAATTACTGCTACATGTCACAGACAGCAAGCCAAGGATGGGATAAGAGAACTGGACCTTTTATAAACGATCCACTGTGGTAAAGAGAAACGAATGCTCAGTTCTGTCCCAAGTCCATCATTACTGGTTTTCAGTGCAGTCACTCATTTATCACACCAGAAAAATTCCAAGGTGGATCAGCCACTTGCCATGGCCTTGACAGTTATGCATGCTTTTACCCTCTGTGTTGAGCTGATGCCGAAACAGAAGATGAGCTAACATGTCGTGAGCGGGTTTGCCGTTTGACAGACAGGTGATAATAAGGCAGGCCCACTCCCCAGCATGGTTCCGTAGCTTTTGCTTGTGAAGCTGGGGGATCGGTGAGGGGCTCTTTGGCAGGGAAATCAAAATCCTGGGAGGGCCCTGCACAAAGCCGCAATGATTGCCATGTCGAAATGATCTGATAGCTAATCGATGTATTTTCTTTCAGCCCCGTCAGTTCAAGGTACTGGGCCTGTTTTCAAAAGGCAGCCTTGATCTCCAATAGCCAGTCTCACACATTCACAAAAGAGACAACACAAGCAGGATGGACAGGCAACTCCATGCTTCCTGCGCTGATGCTAAATAAGCATCCTCCTTCCTGGCATGTTGCTCACACTGGCTGACCCCTCTATATTCCATACCCACTCTGCCTAGTTTGACAGTCAGCTCATCTCCTATATATAGGATAACCTTTGTGTGTTTTCCCTAAATCTACTGAGGGTCCAGCCCTCAGACCCTTCATCAAATTAACTATTGATATGAGAGCAAATGCACACAGGCCAGGAGCACTAAGTGGTGGCCCTAAGCATGGGGCCCAGCCAAGAATGCCCATGTTGGTTGTCCCCCCACTGTGTCAAGGGGACCTTATTCTGATTAACATAAGTGACCTGGTCTCACACACAGTTTAGCTTCAGTGTTTGTGTTTCGAAGACCCACAGTCTGCAAGCTGAATAAACAACTGACGTTAAAGTGAAAAAAACACCAATATGTTATTATTAATTAATACTATTATTATTTATTCATTTCTGTTTCCATGCTGTCATTGGGAATGGGTCATTACAGTGGAAGTAAGCCAGCATTGTTGGGAGGGGAGAGTGAAAATGGATGTGAAGGTACCTGGCACTCATTAAACACACAATGTGGCCAAGCCAGCTGCCTCCTTGTACTCTACACCTCACCAAAGAGCTAATCAACTTCCATCAGCTTCAACTGCACCTCCTGCCTTCAATAAACAGGTGCACCACTATACAGCTATGGAAGGAGTGCTCACTATTACAGAGAAAACCAGTTTTTCACTTCAATTAAATGTTTCTGCTATCTCACAGTACTAAAATTTATACTTTTGTTAATTTGCCTTTAACATTTCGGGCGGACATGCATCAGCATGGTTGATTCTTGCAACGGCCAGATGATCTTGAAGTATTTTGAGCCTGCAGTTGACCTTGTGGCTGCCCAAGTCATCCTGCCGCGTAGCCGGCAGGAACGTTGGCAGCCATCTGTGTAAAGCATCCAGGAGATACTGCCTCTCATCTCTTTACACTTGTCTACCTGCGTTTTTCAGTATACTCTAGAAAGTTACGCAGAAACACCCAATATCTTGTGCCTTTCCGATCTTGACCTCGTGATTTTCAAACAGTTATCATGGTACAGTTAAATTTACCACAGACCAAATGTATACTAGAATAATATGTGCAATTTCAGGAAACACTGTCGCTATATTTTTATTTAATTTTTTTTTGTTTTTTAAAGACCCTTTTAAGCCACACACACCAGACTATCAGCTGAGATAAAGGATTACACGGTTTAAACATTCCCTGCCCAGCCTGGCAGTGTTCGTTTTATCATATCTAACATATTGCCTCATGCTGAGAATTTATCTAACCCATAAATAGAGGAGATCACAGGCATGCTCTGTCCATATGCATTTTAGCTTTCAGTCGTATGTTTCTCATTATGATTGATATTGTGTCTAAGCAAGAAAATTATAATCCAATTGATCTGATCTTCTTTGCCTTCATTGCATTGGCCATATCTGCTGGTGTAATGCCATTTCGTGCAGATATGTTTAATGATCACAATCTATTTTATAGCTCTCGCCGGACCAGATAAACTCGATAAATATTTGCTATACAAAAATTTACCATCTGAATTCAGTAAGCCATAAAACTGCAATCTATGTGTTTTGAGATTAGCATGTAATTAAAATTGTAAATCAATATTTATGAAGTGCTATTGCAAAATCAATGAAAAAATGTTGCAAAGTTACATGAAATTCCTCAGCTTTCACTGGCAAATGGAGCAGATTGCTTGTTGTTCAGTCCCCTGCTTCCTGTGTAGTGTTAGATTGACTTTGAAGCGTGACTGTTTGCAAGACATCCGGTATCACACAGTAAACGATACGTGTATTATCTAATAAATATTGATACCAAAGATGGAGTCTAAAGGAATGGATAATAGCCTCTCTTCTGAGAAAGCGATATCTTAGTGGGTGCAGCATCTCTAATTTAATGGTCTTCAATCCAGCCCATGTACACAGACTGTACAAACAAAGTGACTGCTTGAACAATAAACAAATGACACTTCAGGCCAGGAACGTCTTACCCAAACTATGGTAACTACAGAATGAAATGGAACTGACAAATATCTGCAGGTGAGCGCATGGAGTTTCTCTTCCATATTTTAATATAGGTAAGGAAAAATTATATCCACCCTTAGCTGATGCAATGGAACATGTGTGGTTATATGTGGCATAACAAAGTCAGTGAAAATGAAATATGATTTCCTGTTTGCCACAGCTGCCTGACCACTTTTGTCCTCTGGAAACTTAAACTGTGCCTGGGGAGTGACATAATGACAGAGCGTGTCACGGATTGGGGTGTGATGGAGGTGTCATGCTCTGCTCTCTCACGCCGAGGGCTTTGGCCCCGCCTCCACACATGAATATGGGGACACACCTGAACATGAGATGGAGGCAAATGGAGCACTCAGAATAAGCGAAAATGCATTATAGAAAAAAATAAGTGCAGCACCGGGGCTGCCGTTGGGTCTCGGCAAGCACGCGGCACATCACAGACAGAGCATTTCTCCAGGACGGGGGACCCATGTGAACAAGAAGCACCACACAGCTTCCAGATTTCAAAGCCTCCTCCTGCATGAGCCAGAGACCCTCTTCCTGCCATAACCGCAGCACGCCTGCCTCCCCTTACCGTGGTTTCCCATACTTAACACCCTGATGTTTGCACCTCAAAGTTTCATTTTGTATGACAGCACAGCTGACGGAGTCCTGGCTTCACCATCAGTCTTAATGGAGTCTTCCTGCCTGCATCCAAGACGTCTCCACAGACTCTTAAAAGCAGTGCACCACCATCACCTCATAGCCGTCACGTTTCGCCTGCACCAATTCAAACGTGCATGAATATGGGAAGCTGCTGTGCCATTCGGGTTCCATGTGGGTGGGCTGGGAGATACGGATCTATGCCGTGCGCTTCAGCGTCTGAGGAGGCGTTGCCCGTCACCCTAATGGTGCTGTCCCTTGGCGTGTCACGGATGTAACACTTCCTGCAATGCTAATTTCTGTGGTTCAACTGCAGGCCCTGCTTTGATGGCTCAAGGATGACAGAAAGAAAAAGTTAGCACGCCGGTTTGTTCACAAAGGTCTGTGGAAACATTTGGGGAAGAGGCTGAGTGCCTTCATTATTGCTAAATTTAAGAGTAAAACACTAAGAATGTTTCACTTTGTGTGGGGTGCCATAGCCCTCAGATTCGTCACCAACCCATTTGACACCAAGTCTGCAGTACTGCATTTAACTCGATTTAAACCTGGCTGAGCAACCAAATCAGAGGGTGAATGGCTCATTTCCAAGATTGAGCTTAATGCATTTTACATGCAGAATCCACAAATATTATTGCACTTTTTTTTTTTGGCGGGGGGGGTACAACAGAGGGTTTATGTACTGCGGAAAAGACAGCTATTTTGAAGAGAATATTAACACATATTACTCATATCTGATGTCTAAAACATGAGTTGCAATTAGTGTCACTATCTATGTATGACTAACTATGTCTAAAACTACATTAATAAATGGATGAATTAATGAATAAATAATGCAAATGAGCACAATCAATCCATATTTAAGAAAGGAGATGTACAGTATAATTGGTCTGCCTACAAAACACAAAACTAGCAGGGAAATGTAACTGCTGAAAATAGTCTTGTTTAAGGACATTAATTGGAGTTGCATTCCTTTATTCTTAAATATGAATTAATGGCAGTGAAAGTTAAGCGTGCTAACAAACTCAATACCATACATATTGTTCACACAGACGTGCTGCTATTTCGCCATGAACTACAGACAGGATCCTTGTAACGTGTTACCAGATAGTGATATATAAAAGGATATAACTGAAGCAAACAAAGACACTCAGAGACACAACATTGTTTAAGATGCACAAGCAGACCTCTAAATCAACCGATTAAGGCGTGAAAAGAGTGAAGTGTTTCAGCTGAGTGGATTGGCTTCTGTTGTTTATGGTTAGGGTTAGCTCAAGGAAGGACGCAGTCTCTCTCTATGCAGGTTTATGTCTGCTGCTAATCACAAAACAATGATGCAGGCTTTCTGTAATTGACACAAATTAAATATCTGTCACTAGCTTAAACTACGTTAGTGACTAACAATTTTAGAGGAGTGTACTCTTTAAATAGACATCAGCTTTGTGCCCAGAGAACTGAGTACACGCTGAGCCTGGAGAACAGCGTAAAATGACTGAGGTATGCTGTGGACTGCATAGCACACCCCATGTCCATGGCGACAGTTCATGGTAACCTTAGGTATCTCCATTAGCCTTGCTGCAAGTCACTTCTTAATTTCTGTCACAGAGTTACTGCCTCCTAGGATTCTGACTGGCGTCACATCTGCAGAGAGGTGACCAGAATGCATAGACATAACATCAATTTATGTTAATATTGTCTGTCAATTTTATTTAATTTTGATAATTGTATTATTTATTGATACATTAATGTTTTTTAAGTTGGATTATGTAAAATGCGTTTTTTTGGACGTTTAAACTAATTTCTTGTAAAATTCATACTATAATTTAATAGCAACATTATTACCACGACTCTCAACAAGAAATGTAGTGTGAAAATGAGAAAAATGATTAATAATTTGATTTGCGCCAGAGTACAAACTGAAACATGCTGTCCGCCACATCTTATTTGACTCCATTCAATACCATTGCTATAATTCTACAAAATTAATATTGATAAAGTTAATTTTCACAATAAAATAAAAGCCAAAACTCAAGCCTTTCTCCACTTCCTCTTCAAAACGAAGGGCACCCTCTCTCGTCCCGCTTAGTGTGCTGTAGCTAAAATATGTTGTATCGAGCCTGAGCATGTTTAATGAAGTACCGCTGATATGAAAGGTCCACTGAGGAGATAGAGATAAGGCATGTGAAAGGTTACATCTGACACATACCACATGTACCAAAACACAGTCAGTGATGTTCAACTGCTGCTGAACTCAAGCGGTAGCCGCGTCTCCCACAGTCTTCCTATCCTATGCCTGGTATCGGTCCGTGAATCTGCGGACGCAAAGAGACCTGCAGCAACCGAGAGCTGGCTGTCGCTCAGCGGTACTGCGGGGCTGTAATGCAAGCTTGCTTCCATTAGCGTTGCTGTAATGCTGCTGCTGTAAACACCGCTATTGTACAACGGTAAAACACGATAAAAAAAATAAAACCACTGTCCGTTTCTGTGTAACTGTAATATGACTGACATTTTAAGTTAATCATAGTGTAAAGCTTTTGATACCGCATCAACTAATTTGTTTTTTTTTTTTGTTCAGTTAGCCTGCATATTATACTAAACATTAGAAGTGTGTTGCCCGATGGTTTTACCGTTTTTAAGTACTATAAAGGAAAGGAGTATATAAGTGAGTATGTAAATGTTTACAACCCAGACATTTACAGATTGTTTGTAAAGCACACACCATTTGACCCATTTGGTAAGCGGCACCGAGCCGGAGACAGCTGGACAGCTCATACCATGGAAATTTCCACCTTATTGTCACTGAGGAAAGCTACATGGTTGGTACCTGCAGGACAGCAGGCGGACCTTACCTTCCCTAATAGTGGGATATTATTTGAGTGCTTTGAGAAGTCCTGCCTGAGTGGTACATTAACTACAAGACAGGCTACGTGAAAGCAAGGTTTGCTCAGTTCAGTCTGCATTTATAGAAAGGTTCCGAGTTCTTAGAGTTCTTCTGAATTTTGTCATCTGAAGCAGTAGTTAAAGGGGATCCACCGAAATGTAACTAGTGCAAAAAGAACAATTGACTTTTTTGTTATATGGCTCTTTGATGCCTTTCTTATGATTGCACAAACTGGGAGGAATTTGTAATCAGTGGAAACCTTTATTTGAACCTCAAAAACCTGGAAACATTACCATTTTTCAACTGAATTCAGAAAAAAATTCAATACCAGTGAGTTAACTTCTTCAAGGCGCTGTTTGTTTCCAGGAACTTGGGGTGACTACCAGCTAACTCCCACTGTAGTGGAGCTTGCCCACCCACCAGATTGAGGAGACGTGCTGAGATGATGTCAGATTCGGGGTTCAGCAATGCTAATGACGTAGCACTTAGCAAATGAGGTCATGGTGGTTCTTTCCTCTTGTTTGGTTATTTTCTGTTTGTGATTTATATCAGATTTTTTTCATGATAAAGCATTGTCCACCTAGACGAGATATGGAACTGCTGCAATATGCTGTAGACCATCTTTTTGTTAGTGCCAAGCCACAATTTCACTTCAGATTGTTCAAATTAAAGCTTAAGGGCAGCTGGAAAATACAAGGCTGATTGGAGCCATCCAAGGCACCCAGAGGTTAGGGAATGCTTCCTGATAGAAAAGCAGAGATTTAACTTGTCTATTTATCTGACATCTTACTGCTCGGGAATGTGCATCTTACAGCCTGTCTCTGGAAGCTGTCTCCAGGGATTCATGGAACAAAACTAGACAAAGCCTTTCCTCCATTCAAACATGTCCACCTGACCCCGGGTTTTGGTGAAGTCTTTCTGGCATAGTAGATCAATGGTAGGTCCACGTGCTTGTGGTCACCCAATATTCACAGCTACTCTTCATTGCTCATTTGCTCCCACCAAAGTGTCTCCTATTACTGCGTACACCCTAAAACATTATGGTTATTCAGCTGAAAAACATACTTATAAAATTACATGGTGTGGACGTATCACCTGGAGAAAAGAACTAGAGGCTCTGAATGAGTCAGTTATTGATTTCTCTTTGGAAAGTGTTCTTTAAAGGCATAAGGTGGCATTTAGAACGTCAAAGAACATTATGTGGGTTCCCCTTAAAAAAAAGTCGACTGCTAAACCAAATGACCTTGTAAGCCTGGAGTTATTCCTTGTGTAGTCGCCGTAAGACAGAGGCAAGGAGAGAGAGCAAGCGACTGCCAGTCACAGCTTTCAAACACAAAGAAAAATGAGCACATGGGCTGCGGTACAATCATTCGCCTCACCCGGGAGATTCATCACACAGCGTAAGGGGAAGGGGGGCTGGGCAAGGAGAAAAGGGAAGGAAAAGAGCGGATTTGTATAGGCCGCCAGTGAGAAGGCCAGTGCGCCGGTAATGAAACATTCATAATCTGTCTGAGCACGCTTGGCCAGGCCCGCTGACGGGCCCGCTACACCGCCAGGGGTGGCCCCAAGGTCACACGTACCTGGGTATTAGTGGGAATTGAGCTGTCCAAGTTCGGCTCGCAGCTTTGGCCGTGTGAGACAAGCCTGAGGTCAGCAGGGAAAGCGTGTCGAACACGCTCCTGTACCATGAGAGAGGAGGCGCGCGAGCAGCACCATAGGGGCTCCAGGTGAGGGGGTGGGTGCCGAGCGCCGTGTGGAGGAGGAGCAGACTGCATGGGCACTGAGGCCTCAGGCATTGCCCTTACCCCCTATGGGGGAGGTGTCAATTTAAGGGAACCCACCACCAAACAGAAGGACAAGAGGTACTCGCTTTGGAGGTCATGCCGTAGGGGTAGCTATCCCAGCAGTATGCTTAATCAGGGAGGTTCGCAACAAAAGCATGACTTTCCTGCATGCTCACTTTCAGCAGAAACAAACAAAGGGGAACAGCAGCACCTGACCCTACCATAATTAATCTCTCAGTGTAATGTTATGCCTGTGATCAGTTCAAGAACAACAAGGGCCATGACCCCTTCCTCATGACCCTCTCCCTTCCCTTCCCTCCGCACAAGGTTCTAAAGGCCAAGGCACCAGGCTAACCCATGCCGGCCGGCACTTGTCATTCTCTTAGCTGCGGCATGAAAAACCTGCAGTTTAAACATACATTCTTATTGCATTTATGAATCGATACCTATCAAAAGTTTTTAATAAACTTATTTGTCATGGCCTGATAAAGGTCTGACGATTTAATCCACCTTGTTAAAGCTGCCTAGGAAAACAGATATTCCCATCTTTCTGAAGACCAGAAACATAATTTCGCGTGACCAGGTCCAGGAGCATGTGGATTTTGTTATCAAGCCACACTAAATGACACGTGATACTTTGTGCGGTTTCGCCAGAGTTAGTGTCAGCACGCCGGCCTGGAGGGAGCACTTTCCTGGCCAGGCTTCTAGGGTAGACTACGGGTCCTTGTGCCCGAGCAACTGGCAGGCTGTCCTTTACACTGTCTGCCAGGGCAGAGTCCGTTTGCTGCACTGGGCAGCCAGTGAGGTGACAGCCATTTCTGCTGTTTATTTAAGACGAGCTCACTGTAGTACCATGCCCCTAGAAGTCACCACTTAACTGCACTGACATTCAGCGCTATGAGTTAAGCATCACTAGCGTGGTAATGAAACCGCATTATCTCATGGCTAAATAATATTCCAATGCTCCATTTATGCTGAGAACAGGGAGAGTAATCACTCCCCATCTCTCGAGCTCAAGTAGGACACAAAGACGAGAATCTGTTACCCTGTCCCGTCCCATCCCTGCCAGAGCCCGCTGCACACTAAGGTGTCCTATTTAATTCAAAGGAGCCCTTGCTTGCTTGTAAGCTATCAGTTTCTTTTGCTGGCTCTCTGTTTGGCGTCCTTGCGGATGTTGTGGTGTTGCATTACGTTGACCTAACTCTCCACCTTTGCCTCTCCTCTCCCGGGTATCTCCGAGACACCCACACTCACGTGGGCATTTTGTGCAGCTCCGCGGTCACAGGCCGGATGTCTGCCTCGCGGTCTGCAGCGGGGGCTCCCAGTATGCCGGCTTCACAGCACAGGCTGCAGCTCTGCCGTTTCACAGCCCTAGGGCTAGCAGCAGACCAGCATGGCGGTTAAGGACAGGTCCAGGTACCAGGAAGGAGTCGACCTGATCTGCCCTTGAGAAAAACCTGAATAGCTCATGTAAAGCTCTTATAGGAATGTCACGCAGACAATACAATGTTTCCAGCACGCCTTTTATAGTGTCCAGTGCTTTCAATGTGGAATCCAGTTTCATATGTAAAAGGTGTGTTTAAAAAACATACACAGAGTGAAGCCCCCCCATGGGGAAGTGGCAGTGAGAGAAGGATCATGCTCTCTGCACCACATGACCTTTGTCACCTGCCGACTCACGCTGGGAGAGCCCCCCATCCCACACACTCACGGCCCACCTGTCCAACTTCCCAGACTGTGAGAGAATACTGGCAGCAGTAACATCTCATCACGCACACTTACTCCAGCATCCTTTCTTGTGGTCTGGCAGAGAGCAGGGAAACCCCCTCGTTTATCATAATGACACCCCCCAGGTCTCCTGGAGACACTCCTGGGTCTCTCTAACACATTTTGCGCCTGGCAAGTGCCCCTTTGATATCTGATAAGACGTCCTCAGTGCAAACAAACAAGGCCGCACAGACTCTCTGAACGCTCAACTACACAATTCAATCTGTTCCAGCCGCCTTGCAGATGCACACAGTGAGAATGTGCTGTTGCCCTTCTTCCAGCTCAGGTGCCCACACAGTGTGTTTGTTTACCTTCCTTGGTCAGTTGCACTAACATGTGGCCAACCGTAAAGTCCCTATCCTATAAATATGTTTGTAACAAAACATCTGTTGGCACGACTGCATTGGAGTGCTGTTTCAATTACTCATGATACAGCAAAGTCCCAGCGGTAGAGAGCTATTAATAAAAAACCTCAAAGTTAATATTAACACAACGTTACATTAGCGCATCCCTCCGGTTACCTTTGTTTTGCCAGTGCATAGCCCACGGTAAAGACTGGCACGTGTGAGCACCAGTGTGCCAGGTACCTCAGAGACATTACCGGCATGATGTATGCGTGGGTCACCATGCCAGATCAATTACAACACACGTTACTAAACATCGTTCCTGACATTTTTTCTTG
>JAACJT020000007.1:1756575-1784595 GCA_009936485.2 Gymnarchus niloticus
GGGGGGGTTTACTTTCAATCAGTCTGTCCGGCCACATTGACTGGCAACTCATTATTGCAGGTTTGATATGCTCGCAGCCTGCAGGAGGTCTACAGACTACCCAGTAGCCCAAGGACGTTGGGTCCTGTCCAAGGCCCATGGCTGATGCCTGTATGGCTGGTCCAGATGCTGCTGGGAGAGGAGTGAAGCTGTCATGCTTCAGCGGGGGCAGTCATGTCCGTGATTACCTCTAAACCCTCCGAATCAATGGATTCAGAAATGCTTCAGTAAGATTCCAAAGTGATTTGGAGGTTATCAAGAAGGAGATCGGCCATACTACCAAAATCAAGCTTAACAGAAACCACACACTGCTCAAGTACGCTCAACAGTTTCAGGACTTTTGCTGAGTTACAGGCAAATCATCTCGACCATCTTCAATAACATATTTCAGAAACGGCAGCTGACTCAAAGCAAAGCAAATTTCCCTGCAGACCTGTCATCAGCAGTGTTCAGAAAGACATGCCAAAGAAAATTTAGGAGGAAGTGGCCGTGTTGGCCTAACACACAGAAAACATTACTGGAAGCTAGTCAAGAGATCCTGTCCTCCCGTAACTCATCTGGGTGTGAATCAGCTACCTTGATGCCATTGAAAACATTACACATTCACCTCTGGTTCGGTCGCAGATCGTTAATCATAGTTACTTTTAAAATATATTTTTAATTCACACACTTCTGATCCAGTACTCAGCAGTGGAAAGTACAAATGAAATGGTAAAAATACTTTGTGTTATCTAAGTATTTTCATGAATGTGCATAATAAACACTGAGATGCGCAGTAAGAGAGAAGCTTGTGTGTGCCGGGGTACAGTGGTCGTGGTCCACGGTTTATTCTTAAAGGCCATCCCTTTAAACGCCCAGACATAGGCTTTCTCTTAAAGGGTCCTTATTGCATTCCGTCCCTGAGTATCACTGGCCACGCGCCTTCGTTCAGTGAAGCGTGACTGTGCGGGGGAGCGGGGGGTTTCAGCACATAAACACGGGGTGCGTAAAGTAATGTTGGCGTATTCTGGGGGCTGAGCCATTTCTTGGCATGACCTAGAACACTTTCCACACAATGATGAAGTTATTAGATGTTATTATAAGAACAGTAAGCTAAAAAAAACCCACCTATTGTGTAACACGCACAGCATGATTAATCTGGCCGAGCAGAAGGCATTTATTTTGGGAAACGGGCTTCTGACATTAAGAGTGTACCTCCGTTAAACTCCGGGGGGCTGCAGAGAGCAGAGTGGCGCCTAAGCATTACCCGGTCCCAGACAAGCTGTTGCTAAACGAGTAATGCAAACGAGACAATCTGTTTGTCTATTTACTGGAACGGGGAACAGAAGCTGGTGGAAAGAGCTGCCATCCTGCAGTGTCAGATGGGTGCAGCTCTCCGACAAACGCATGCCTAATGACTCGATTTATTGAAATGCTCCAGAGTTCCTCCTAATGGTGTTTTCCATATGCACTTCAACACGCCTCTGCCTCGTCTGTAAGTGACGGCCGTGCTCTCGGCCTACTCTCTGAGAACTGTTTGCATATTGCTTAAGACTCTGGGATCGCTCTGTTCCCCACCCCCTCTTGTTGTCATCGCACTGTTCTGCGTGAAGACCCAAATCATTAGCCATGATAGATACGTTTGTGATGACAGTGCTGGGCCCCACGAGGTGAATAAACGGAAATTTTATAGGCTCTCCGGGGCACGGGGGGCGCAGGAAAATGTAAAACCCCGACACTGAGGGTGGGAACCGGGGTATACATGACACTGCTGAGGCATACTTGAACAAGACTTCCAGAAGATCATGGAAGAGGGCGTGATGGACCCACACGTGGCAGCTCTGTGGGAGCGAGAGTGCAGCGGTTGTGCGCCATGATTTAATCAGTCAGCCAGATATGCCTTTTCCAGACAAACTCCCTGTGGAGCGGAGAGGCTTTAGCCATGATGAAGTGTTGGATTCCTGGGCAAAAGCCGCAGCAGGACATCGTGCGGAGTGCACAGGAGCACGTGGGATTGTAGCTACCTTGGTAAATACTGTCATTAGAGGAATTATAAGGCTTCACTTTACTTATCAGCGATGCAAACACTCCAAGCTGTTCATTTCTACTGCAGATGGTTTGATAACTACCTGATGGGATAACAGCATTGCCCTCTACCTGAACGTTTCCATCCAGTTAGTTAGTGACTGCACCCATGGCGCCCCCATTGGCTAACCCTCATCACTATGACAACCCATTGCTTTTGCCTGCTTTGAAACCCGTCCCCGCACCTCTGTATAGCTTATGACCTCGGTGTGCTCAGTTCACCTGCGCGAAGCACCACCGTTTCATGCGTTATGCGCGCATCGGAAAGGAGTAAATAGTAGCCAAGTGCCCGTCGTGCCATCGCACGGATGGTGAAAGGGCCAGGGGAGTAATGCTGACATGAGGTGGAATGAAAGCACGACAGACGTTGTGTGGCTAGCAGGGGAGAGGGGAGGCGGTGATGTAACTGTGGAAACACGGCTCCTCATCGGCCACATCCGTGTCATCAAGCCAGTAGTGCGTCTACTACAGAATACTGGCACCAATCTGCAGGCACACACTGCTGACGCAACCCCCCAAAAAATGATTTATAGCTTCGGAGAGATTTATAACTGGGGAGGGGTGGTTTCCTAAGAGCCAAAGATAATTACCTCACTCAAGGAAATCTAACATTTGTAGTTTTACCGTTATTGTTGTGTATTCTATTCCATAATGAGTCTGAACAATGCTGTTAATGCTGTTATTGGCTGTCCACCAGAACTTCCTCCATAAATAAGCTCTATGGCACTTTTTAACCAATAAATTACTCCAGTGCCCACAACAGTACCGTGCAGGGCACAAAGGTTTGATACCACAATATCAGATTTATGTTTCGCATGGATTTGTCATCATCTTCCTCTGATGGTTGCCAGAGTGTAATTCCTTCAGTTTAACTGCATGGCTTTAGTTGGTCGTGTTCGGCTGCAGTGCTGCATGTCTGCACTGGGACTCCAGCGGTGCGGAATTCTGCGGGTTAGGCTTCGTTTTATGAGCATGTGTTCTACCCCCATAATAAACAGGCCCCCATGCTGATTAAGCATCGCACTATACCGCAGTCTGGAAAAGGGGGTTATCCCAGAACACATATTCATTTCAGCAAAATCCATATACAGCTTTCATTTTGCTGGTCTGTCCCATTCAGGTAGTGTATTAAAGCATTCTGCCTGCAATTAGTGTCTGAATCCTTTAAAAGGGCTAATTAAGGAGCACTGGATAAGCATGGAAGGGGGGCCTCAAAGGGGCCGCCACGTAGCGTCCCACCTGCCTGCAGCCTGTCCCCTCGATGGTCGCGTCGTTTCCCGCACAACCGACTGCAGGATATCAGAGTCATTACCGCAGTGACTGAGCAACTCTGTCAACACAGCTCGCTGCTGGACGCCGTGCAACCTGCGCACTTGGCAGAAAGCGGCACTCCCCAAACGGCGCCCGTGGGAAATGCGCCGGGTGCACCTTGTCTCATTCGGCCACACGGCCTCCTTGTGCCCGACAGTGCCGTAGAACCATATTGGGTCTTTCTGCTTGGTGGGGTTCTGACAGCTGTATTCAGCAGAAAAAAGCACAAACATGCAGTGAAGACGAAAAAAAAAACTGTTTTATTGTCGTCTTAGCAACTGCTGTGGTGTGGGTTTATTTTCTGGCCCATCTGCAAGAAGCTGGCCTAGCCGGCCGTGAGAAAGGGCCAGTCTCTGTGGAGCGCGTGCCTGGCAGGCACCGAGGATCAATCGTCAGTCAACGCACCACGCACAAAGGAAGAAAAATGACAGCTAAACCACAAAGTGCATGCTGTCAATCATTTTTTTCATGCTTTTAAGCAGAGTGCAGGAGAGGACCCTGGTAGCATTTAAACACGCAGGAGCATGCTGCTCGGAAAGGAAGCCTAATCAGAACGTTTGTATGTAAACAAACGGCGTTAAATAGCATCTCACAACGCATTCACATCTGGAAGGTGAACATTTACTCAAGTCAACAGCCAGAGTAATCACTATCCAATAACAATTTCTGATTGCGTATTAAGAAAAAGTTGACTATGTCAGCACGGCTTTGTGCTATCGCTTAGCGCAGTAGAGCACGTCTGCTTTCAGAAACGCCGATCGAGTTTGCATTTTCTTTTTGTTTTCTGAGTCTGCACAGTATACTTTATTTAACATGTTAACACTTTTTATTTGCTATGGACGTTTTTTCTAGGTAAGCAGTCATGTAGCCTGACACTGAATGCACATTTAGATGGCTAATGCAATAAATCTCTTAAGACATGCAGTAATAATGAATTCAGACAGGATTATGGACTCAGTAGTAGTAGCACTCTGTAATGCAGAAATGTAGAAAATCCAGAATAGTAGAGAATCAGGCCTGGTGCTCTGATGTCAGTATTAGCTCATATGCAAAGGAGGCTCTGTGAAAAAACCAAAATGTAAAAAACAAGAATTAACATATAGTCACACTCATGAGGTGTGCAGGGTTTGTTTTATGACTAAAAATGGTTTCAATCATTTTTATGACTTTTATTATGTTTCCACCCAGACCGTCATTACTGTGAATTTTTAATGGGCCAATGCTCAAAGAAAATCTGCGCTCTTCGCAAGACCAATAAACGACACTTTTGTTTCATAGGCTGCGAGGCCTCCTCTTTATGATCAATGAATTTAATGAAAATTTTCTTGCAGGAATCAGTGCCACTTTGCATTTAATTTCATGCCTTAACTGGTCACCTAACTGGTCCCAGTACTGCAACAGCCTGCCAGCACTGGCATCTCTTTCAGCCATGTTCTTTTTCCTGTTTAAACAGGAAATAATTCATAATATAATTTCTAACAATGTTCTGATGAACAGCAATATTTAAACTAATGTGTTGTCCGATAAGAGTAAATTATATGTTTTGCACTAGAATAAATATTAATTTAATGACAATAAAATAAAAACAGGAAAGTGAGCTAAAATACAATTTAAATTGTCAATTTAGTGAAAAGCTGCAGCATCCTGAGTACATTTTACGTGTATATGTACCCCCCCCCGCTGCTCTGCAAAATGGAGTTAAGCTGCCTGCCTTATTGTAATTAAAGCACGTGTTAACGAGGAGAAACCTTTTCAGCTGTGGTGTGTCTTACAGGGAAATGAGGTTGTGACTCATTATAAGCACATGAAAATGCCACAACGGCGCTGCCGAAAACGTGGGCATCCTTTGCCCATACCGCCCTATTGTCTGCATGTGTGATGACTCACGTGGGGGACATGGTGACAAATCAAAGGCCTTGGCAACAGAGCAGCAGAACTGCGTAATTGAAATGAACTTTAAACACGAAAAAGAGCTAATTAACATGAACTTTACATCCTGCTTTTCTTGCCTAATTGATGCAGCTTAACTTCAACTGGATGAACCTGGTTGCAAACTAAATAAACCCAGCAGGGGTACGGTGCGCATTAAGGGCACCCATTTTCCCAAAATCTGATGAACCCTGAGGGAGACTCCGTCCCTCCTGCCCCGTATGGATTTCAGAGAACCCCTTCAGATCTTCACTTCAGCAATAAGTGGCTGTTTGCATTTCCCTGACAACATTCATCTCTGGCTTTGCCATGCCTTATTGAGGCTGGCTGTTATTTATACACTGTCTATGCTCTGTGGTAGTATGCCTACCACCTCGGTTGCTGCAGACCCCCTAGTGGTGCCTGCATCGGGTGGGATTAGGTCAGGTTAGGAAGGGCCCCACTCAATATGTTGGGGACTTTATACTGCAGTCTGACATCTAATTAGATTTATGCGTCAAATGGAAAATGTTCCAGTAACAAGTCCTGGCATAAGCTGGTAATCCTGGTGCTAATCATGCACAGCTGTGTTTCTGTGTATGATTCTCTGGAGCCGATCCTGTTATGTGGAGCTGGGACAAGAGATGGCATATTGGGGTGGTGGAGGTGGGCAAGCTGTGGAGTGCGTGTGGATACTGTGGGTCCGACGATAGGAGGGCTGGCCTTAGGGGTGGGTATCCCTCACGCTGCTGTATGCCTCCAACGCTCTCTCAGATCAGATTTGGACATTTGTGAGTATGTCACCCACTCACACTGCTCAGAGAAGGCACCGTTGTACCTCTCTCTGTGAGCAGTCAGACACCTCCAAGAAAGACGTGGGTATCTATGGTTGTCTTCAAATACCACTAAGTGTCTTGCCGGTGGACTTCCAAACTCTACAAATCCATATATCTCCTGCATCGTGGCTGTAACAGCATCACTCCTTAAATTAGTATCACATCCACCCACCGGCAGTATCCCTGGATGCAGACCCTCCACATCTGGCTGAGCGTGCGGCTGAAGCCCACCCAGCTGTGCCATGCCACATGACGCATGGCCTGTCCCTTCAGCTCACTCTCTGTCCAGCTAACTCAGAAAAACAACCTCCTCCTATTCCTGTCATCTTCCCAGGTATTCCATTGTAACTGAGACACAAGTGTTCTGTTCAAGAAGATCTGGTTATGCTGTGCTCATAGCAAAGGTAAACATGCTTAACCTAACACATCCACTTGAGGCAGTGTTAGTGTTACACCCGCTGGGCCAGTCTAAGTGTTACATCCGCTGGGCCAGTGTAAGTGTCACTCATAGGGAATTGGACGCTCTGTACTGAGGCTTACACTCTCCATTTACACACCTCTTACCACAATGTGTGCTACTAGTCATGTTTGCTTAGAAATCCTCAGGCCAACATGTCTTTTAAACCCCTAAATACAGTAGGACTCTTCCATATGTATGCTTACAATTTTGCACTAAATAACAGTTGCACATGATATATTACACTAAAGACCACAGACAGGTCTAAAGTGCACCGCACACGAGTAATGTTTCAAAATCATTATGCTGTTTTCCAGCAAATATGCAATGGAAGGGCTCTGTACAAAAATAAAGTGAATGGCATGGCATTAGTGTCAGGCTGAGTTAAACTTTTCTGAGTGTACAATAGCCTCTGTCATTTATGTGTAACCTGCCTTGGTTGCAGGGCCATTGCATTTTTAACACACACACACACACATATAAATTATTAATTTCATATCATCCAAATCACTGTGCAATTAATTTAATCATCTTCCATAATTACCATCTGGTTGAAGACCTTGCATAATTTATGTCACAAACAGCCCAATATTTCCCAACCTTTTGCTCTTTGCCACCTCTAATTACAGGTTTCTATTAGAATGCAGCCTCAGTACAAGTGTAAGCTAACAGGGTCAGGGGCTCATCCATATGCAAGATAAACAAATTAGCCCATCAGCCCAACACCGACTCTGATAATATTTACACTGCTACACTCTGTGTGTGGTCCAGAAGCTCCAAATATGAGGACCTATGGTCACTTTATGTGGAAAGATTAAGTAGCCTTTCAGTTGAAAAAATGATTTATAGCAGTTTTAATAGCTTAGGATTATGGAGCTTTGCTACTGTACCATAAAAAGTCTGATTAGCACCTTCAGAAGGAAGAGCAATACTATAAATAGGGAAGCTGGAACTGGCACTTCATATGAGAAAGGTCAGGCCATCACGGAGATGGGATCACTTACTTCAGTGTCACTCCGTCTTGAACTGACTGTACATCTGCCTAGGTTTATTTATTCAGAAGTGACCAAACCAGCTAAAAGGCACAGAGAGAAACAAACAAAAACATCCATAAATGAGTTGATGCAAAATGTGGATCAATAGGTAAATGGTGCCTATGAATTCCATCTCTGCGCCATGCATGTTTTCTCTGTGTCACGTGTGTTTCCTACCACAGTCCAAAGACACGCAGTTATGCTAACTGGCTTATCTAAATCGCTCCCAGTGTATGATTGTGTCTGCATGTATGTGCTCTGTGATGGACTGACATCCCGTCCAGGGTGTACCCCAGCCTTCTGCTCTGTCCTGCCTGCCATAATCTCCCTGACCATGTTAAGTGGTCAAAGGATGGATGTATGGACAGTTAATGCAAAGTTCATCTTCTGACAACGGGTTCGAAAAGCAGACCTGATCCTTCCAACCTTGATTCTTCCCTCAAACATACGGCTTCATTTACGTGGCATGGCCTAAAATCTGCTGAATCTGTAGCTCCCAGCCATAGCACTCATAAGAATGTGGACACTTGACCACAGAGACAAATCAGAGTTTCTATCTTCAAAGCCGATACGTCATCAAACGTGGCCTCGTACTCCGACACAGGACCCCTTCTCTCCTCTCTGGGCCAGTGCTGGACCGCGTGGTAAAATGGGCTGGGCAGCCAGCGAGCTGAGATGTAAACACCACCCTTCATGCTCTGGTGATTATTTCCTGGGCCTGTTGATGGCCTGCCATCGGTCCGTGGTATATCTGGCAACCGGAGTGCTGCTGCAGCAGTTCAGCCTGGGAAGAATGAGATACCTGCGAGGTGATACTTTAACTGGAGCCTTTTATCATTCTCTGCATAGCCACCTAACATGCTTTGGCATTTAAGAGGCCAGTGTTTTTTTCCCCTAGTGTCACTCTGGAACTAGTCTGTCTGGCTAGACTAGCAAATGAGAAGTGACCTGAATAAAGAGTCTTTGGCTTGGTCACTAAATATAAGGTCTTGAGTATTAAATTTAATCAGCAAATGGAGAGTCTGGGGCCTACTTCACTTTAGTTGGTCCCCAGAAAGACTGGAATTGAGCAATCAGGACTCCGCTGTGGATCTGAAATGGGCACCACTGAGCAGGACGTTGTGCTTGTTTTGATCTGGCACCAGGCTCTTAATGATGAGATAGGATGGGGGGTGGGGGGGGGGCACTAAGAGGAGCTCCACATGTCAATAAAGCTCTCCAATGGTGCCTGGACTTGAGAGATTCCAATGAAGACGCTAGCCCATAAAAGGGGGAGGGGATTCCCTGAGAGGCTCTGATCTCTGGCGCTGTCCAGAGATCCATACACTCATCCATGTGGATCAACATCTTCCATGACAACTGACTCGCATCTCTGAAGTCAGCGGCACCGTTCTCTGCCTTCCGACCCAGTAAAATGATTGCTCTCTTATATCTCCCCCCCGCCTGCTGCAGGGGACAGGTTACAAGTTACAGGAACGGGGGCAGGCCAGCACTGGACCCCCACCTATGTTGCCCGGAGTCAAATCTGCTCTTGCAGGACCACACGCTGTGCCGGGACTGCTGTCAGGCTGGGTCTGATACTGAGATGCAGTACAGCGTTAGCAAAGATGGCCTTAGGGTTACATTTCACTGGTTATGGGCTAGACACCAGTTCCAGCAGTTCACGTCGGAATATTCCATTGTCCTAACCTTTCAAAAGCATACAGTCCACTTTATCCCTCACCCAAGCACAGAAGTGCTATCATGTGTACATCACATACAATACAATAGCTTTTTTTTACACAGATGCCCTGAGGGCTTCTCCACACACCTGACATCTGGACATCTGTTGGAAGCTGTGTCCTCCACTCATCTGTGTCCTTACATTCTTTGGCTGGTTCTTACCCTGGACTAACAGCAACTAGCAACAGTGCTTTATAGGCCCGGTATACTAGCAGCCCATGTAAGGTGGCCCCACCAATGCTGGGATGTTAAAACAGGAGCGCCAAGCCGCATCTCCGCTGAGTGCCGTTCTCCCGAGGCTCGGGAGACCGGTGTATAAATCACTCTGCCATCTGGCAGCCGGCGGAATCAGGCCTGCACCTGTGCAGACCGGCTCGGCATGTCGGTGAGGAACAAGCCTTTTGCACGATGATCACTGGGACATAGGATAACAGATTCGCGTTTTATCATTCTGTGACATTTCGTGACATTTAAAAAGCCATTAAAGGAGTGAGTGCGGGTCGCCTGCATTTCTTAGGGGAACAGTCATCCCGCAACGTTCAAACCTCCTTGTCGGTGTTATAGATAATGAAATAATACGTGGGCTGGCCGCTCTGATTATGCTGATTGCTTCAACTAGAATCACAGGATGACTGGTAAACTGCTCCCTAATAAGACATTTCAAATGCTGCTACACCATATGGTTACAGATGGGGAACCGGTACGCATCTTCCTTACCAATACTTCAGCCCAGAATACACAATTTTACCACTGGGGCATCTATAGCCTTCCAGAGCTGATTCTGTCCTATGAAAAGAACTGCCATGCAGTCTTGTTTTCAATTATTTAAAAGACACTTGTGCATTTGCAGACTCCTCAGTCATGGATGTGCCCATCAACTGCCAGATGTCACGTGTGTCCAAATGTCTTCCATGTTCTCATCTACCTGGTGTGGAGCAAGCTGCAGTAGCCAAGCATACATGATCAGAGTGTTCTTCTGTTGAGAGAGGACTCCACCATCACACTGTGCAGAGTCAGACGCAGACCTACTCTTCAGCTGTGTGCTCTGAAGTCCCCTCCTGCCAGGCGGTGGGAGGGCCCACGGCGATCACTCTGGAGGGTGGCAGTTAATCCCTGCCCAATCATCAGGCTTGGCCAGAGGACCATCCCACGAGGGAGACTGGCTCTGTCATGGCTGAACTTGAGGCTTCCCATTCAGGGAACACACTACGGCTGCCCTTCAGCATCCCCGAGTTCCCTTTCAGCTTCTCTGCTGGCAACATTTAGTGTCATTCTCGTTGCAGGAAAATTGTCAATGTTTTGACTTGTTAAATTCAGAAAAATCATAATTTCTTCCCCATCCCTTGATTTTGGGTCAGGATATGAAGCTCCATTTGCCTGAGTCTGGTGGCTTTCCAGCTAAGTAGGTACCGGCAATGCCGTACTTTTCCTCCAGTAGAGCGGGACATACAGAGCGATCCAGGTCAATGGCATCCATATTGTTCATGTAAAACCACTTTATCAGGAAGAACGAATGCAACCAGGCTGACGGGTCAATCTCTGCCCATCAATTCCATCAAAGAAGAATCTGGGGGGGGGTGTACAGACATTCCCACAAGATATGTAACAGGGTCTCGTACACCCACAGCACATAAGTCACAGAACAGATTAGCTGTGGCCCCCAGTCAGGAACACCAGCCATAAAGTCATGTATAACACTTTTGATGAATCTTGCAGGTACCATGGGACAGCACCGCACCACCGGTTAGATGTAGAAAGGTGGCGCTAGGCTACATCACAGTCACATAGCTACATCTCTGCATTCGTCATACTGCTGGGCTGATTCAGATTTTAAGAAGCCTGAACTGGAGGAATTGAGCAATCGCGGTTATTGTAATGTTAATTGTCGCTATCATTGGCTGTTGAAGCAGCTCCCTCTGAATAATTTTTGATGACCTGGATGTATATGTAATGAACTCATCGTTAGCCTATGTCATTACTGTTTTATTAGGTCCTGCCAAGCCTGTGACAGCCATTCCCAGAATCTGCCTCACGCCAGATGTGACATCACTGCTTTCCAATTTCTCATGTAATTATAAAGGAGGACAATAAAATCAGTGTAAAAAAGTATGTCTGAAACCCAGACACTAGCTGTCCAGCCACCCCAAATGTGAGATGGCAGGCCTGGTAACGGACCTGCTCATGCTAAAAAAAAATGACCCAGCAGACAGTGAAAGCTTCCATGTATATGGGGGTGGATCCCAGATGTCAGAATCCCCATCCATGGAAGCTGTTCCATTAAGGGTAGAACACAGAGTGACATTTATTGAAATGTCATCTGCATAATACAGTAATAAAAGACTATTATGATTTGGGGTCCAAAGCAAATCTATCACCACAGATATTCAATTAATGGAATAAATTTATAGGTTATGGTACCAGAAATATAGTTGGTCATTATAAATGGCTTATATATATATATATATATATATATACATATACCGATGAGCCAAAACATTACAACCACCCTCTAGCAGAACAACTGTTTCTTCCCCGCAGCCAGAAGGCATACCTATAAAGGTACAAATGAGAGAGGGATTATAAAAGGCCTGTCACAAGCTAACAAGAAGCGGGTCTACTGATTCCTCCAGGTCACTTGTCCATCTTGATGAACTGGGCAGGTCTACTCCCTTGTGATGATGTGTCTACCTGATGGCACGGATTGGTTCCAGCAGGATAAATGCCCTTGTGCTGTCATGAGCATCAAGAGTCATTGATGGTTCTTAACGCTGAACCTGTCCATTAAGTTAATCCTACAGATGTTCAAAAGGACTGACATCTGGTGAACACAGTGGCTAGGATGGTAGGTTGAAGTCACTGTCATGCTCCTTAAAGCATGCGCACACACTCCTAGTGACATGGCAAGGGGAATTATTCTGCTCAAAACAACCTGTGCCATCGGGGCAGACACTCATCATGAAGGGGTGGACCTGGTTCACCATGATGGACAAGTGACCTGGAGCCATCAATAGCCCTGCTTCTGGTTAGCCTGTCCCAGCAATGAGTAATAAAATGGTGGTGGACAGCACATTACCCAGAGCTGAGCATTTTATGAATCGCTATTCATCTCACTCAGAATGTTCCCTGAATGTCCTGAAAGACGGCAAAAACCAGCCTGTATCCATGTCCTTCACAGACAAAGTGACTTGAGCACTTTTCATAATGCATGCATCGGATATCCAGACTTCAAACCCCCCCAGCTATTATCATATTTACTACATTACTGCCATAAGAAACGTCAACACCTCTGCCCAAAAGTTAGCTTCTCAGCCAGACAGCTGGGTCCTTCCACTTGCCGTTTATAAACCATTTTAAGGACAGACAGATGTTAATGCCAATTACTTTGAAACAAACTAATTTTAGCCAATCCCACCTCAGTAACAGTGAATGTTCTCTATTGCCTGATTTGTCACAGCAGAAGTGAGGGCAGATGTCAGTATCATCATTAGACTGAACGTTTATAATTTTGCAAGATGTCCCATTCATCTCCGTGGAGTGAAAATTATTATTCACCGTGTCTCTGCTGTGCAGTGCAGATGGACATAGATCTGAATCGTTCTGCATTTTAACCATGCAGGAGAAAGTAGCAGCTAGCTGTGGTCAGTTCTTCACCCCCCATTTACTCATTTAGCTTGCTTTGCTTGTCACACACCCTCACACATGTGATGCGTCTCCCCTTCTATGCTCCCAGCTCGCCTGTACTAAAGAGGGCCGACTGCCCTCTCATTGTTCTGTCGGCATGGATTTCCATTAACTTCACCGGCTGCCATTCCCAGTGCGGGATTGGCTGAGGCTGACTACCTATTTTCTTTCCATTGAGGCATATGTTTGGACTGGGAGGACCTCGAACCTTCTCGGTCATAGGCTCATACACTTCAGAAAGCTGTGATTAGTCTGTGAATCTGGGCTCCCAGCCTCTGCGTCCCCAAAGCCGTCTGCCTCTTCTGTCATGTGTGTAATGGCATACAAACATTTGTGCAGGTACTTCTACTCAACAAAAAATATTAACTTTTTTTTTCCATCACCAGTAAAACCCCATAAACATACTCCAAAAAAGGTTGAATGCAAATTCAATTTGTAATTCTAATTATTAAAACAATTTCATAAACAATAGAAGTTCCCACATCACAAGTAACGTGCTGTAAAGCTTTAAAACAGCTGCTTGGATACACGATTAATAAAAGGACTTTTCATAGTTATGTAAACAGCCATGGCCTTTGTCGTGCAGCGAGGCTGCTCTGTCATGTACCGTGTAGCTATGTGAAAAGTCACTCCATTACTTCTGTTCCCCAGGCGGCTGCTGAAGTCGGAGCTACACCAGGAAGCTTAGCACTGGCCCAGGGCACCTGGAACTTTCATGGGCTCACTGTGTGCAGAAATCTGTCCTGTCTAAACTAGGACATCTGGTCATCCTAATCTTTTAAAGATGACAGACAGCATGAGCAAAGCCTAATGAACAGTAAACAATCATTAGTCTCTCTGACATTATGACATGGCTGATACTTTTTAACCCTGGCTCCGTTAATTATCCCAAAGCAGCTTAACGAGGCAAGGTTTGTGGCAAAGCCGGGTCCACCCAGATGAACCCAGGATGTCAACGGAGGGGCAGAGTGATGACCCACACTGGGTAATTCTCTTGTACCATATAACGCACTTGGCACACTATGAAGTGCGAGAGAGATGCGCACGCAAAGCAGATTTTGCCAAGCCTCACAGTGACTTAATCAGAGCAACACTTTTTAAATCTTGAAACATAAGTTGAGGATGATTTAAAAAAAATCCCCTAACTTAATGACAAATCACCTCATGAGTCCCCCCCCCTCTAGAAATTAGAGTCGTAAAACAGTTTCATCAGCTTGGTTCAGTTCAACAAACCTCACAATAACTGGTAACATTACTTACAGTACTGTGCAGAAGTCTTAGGCAGAGTTTCAATATTGTTCATGCTAGCATTAAACTACCACTGGTAGTTGGTCAAAGTGTGTCAGTTTACATACACCCCAGAATTTACAGTCACCATCCAACATACCCATTACCTGTGGAGCTCAACTAGGAGAGCGCCTTTTTTGGCTAATCGATACCTCATAAAGTGAATTAACAAGTTCACAAGTTAAACGAGCTGGTGGTGAAAATTAAAAAAATACATGGAATGGCTGGGGTGCTTTTGAGGAGAAGTTTGGGAACCAAAGTTATGTTGTTCAAGACATCCAGCCAGATTTCTGTAATATGTTGGAGAATAGAAGAAGTGCAAATATACACTTCCTGCCCAGATAAATGGTCTTAAACATTTTCTCGGACTGCACAGGACTTTGGCATTGTATCATGTTTCAAACGGTTTGTGTGCTCACACAGTACTTTCCGCCACTGCACATTTTGAGATCTAAAGTAGATGAACCAATAAAAAGCATGATTATTAAACTTCACTGTTCATCTGGCCGTAATGGAATCTCCTTTTAAAGTCTATCCATTAGAGTCCTTTACGGGAGGATATTGGCAGGTGGGAGAGAGGAACTTCCGCTGTGATATTGAAGGCAGCAGAAATGTCGACAGCAGGACAGTAAGTGGCCACCATATAGAATTAACTGCAGATGCAAATGGTAAATGTTGAGATGGGCCACCCTGTGTTTATGTTTCCACTGTGAAGAGTCGGCAATATTTACAGCCAATTCCTGTATTAATTCATAATCCACTGTGGCCAGGCTCATGCTGTATATGCCAGAAATATCAAAGGCCTCATGGACACACCAGCAGGACACGTCAGGTGAGAGGTTGTTAAAAAAAAATGAGCTGTGTGTCACTGCTCGTTAATTCTGTCTGAAAACACACCCACACAACAAATCTCCTGCATGTAAAAATGAGTGTCTAGCAAGGTTTACACTCACGAGTAGAGCACCAGGAACAATCATCACCTAGTCACAGAGCAGCTCCCTCAAAAGCCTTTGATGATCAAAGGCCCTCACTTTTAATAACTCTCAGTCTCGTTAAAATGTTGCTCTACCATCCGAGCCGGGTGAATTCCCCAGCTAAAGAGATACATGTGGTGCCATTAAACCACGGCATCTGCCAAGCCAGGCCAGTAGCAGGACCAGGAAGGCAAGGGCCAAGGGCCCCCAGGCAATCTTTCTCACTCAAAGGGAAAGGGAAACGTTCGCACAAGGGGTCTTTGGAAACAGGCAGCTGTCAGCCGCTGGTGTGCAGAGCTTGAGACAGGCTGAGAGAGGAGTCCAAGGCAGACAGCTGGGTTATACAGGAAACAGAGCCCATATGTAGAGTCCAGAAATACATCAGCACACAGCCTTTTGTTTGTGAAATGTTTCACGTGAAGTGAATCCTCTAGGGTGTAATCTCCAATGCTGCTCCATATCAGCAAATCTTTACTTTGGCTTCTGCATAGCATACAGTCAGTCCAATTGCAGCCTTTGGAGAAGGACGGACGCTTCTCACGATTTCCCATAACGTCCTACGGGGCTCTGGAAGGGCAGTCGATAGAGGGCAGGGGGCTCTTCCAATGCCGCTTTCTCACCCGTCCTCCTACATGGCACACGCTGCAAAGATTTGTCATGGCTTATTTTTAGTAGACAGGATTAAGTTGCTTTAGAAAATGACTACAGAAAACCTTTATACCTTAAAAACTTCTCGCGGCATATAAATACTTTCAGACTTTTAGACTGCATATGTTTTCAGGGCTCTATTTCTGTTATGAAAATACCTCTGTATGATAAAAGTCTTAATTTCCTCACATACAGCCCAATGATTTTCCTCCCTCCCTCCTAGTGCTAATAACATTTGACAGGTGGCTCCCAAGTGCCCACTTGTGACTCATTCTTGGGGCAAAAGTTCAAAGAGAGATGGGTCATGTGGCCACGGGTAGGCCAATCAGAGACCTTCGTTTGGTCACACAGGAGACACAGACATTCAGTGCGTAGACAGATGGGTGGACAGGAGGGAGCTCTGCCTGACTGTGTCCAGCCTGAAGCGGCAGCAGTCGTGGTCACGTTTCTCCCATCTGGGGTGGGGTGGGGTGGGGCAGGATGGCGAGGGGGGGCAGGAAAGAGGCTTCTGATTTACGATTGGCAGGTTTATCTGGCCCGGGTGCCGTTGTGCAGGTTTATCAACCTGTCGGGGATTTGCAGGGATCATTCCTTCATACTGACGGTTTTACTGTACTGACTGATCTGCACTGAAAAGTATTTCACAGTCACAGCAGACCGGGGCCATGTCCCTTACAGAAATCCAAATACACACGTTAGGTATCAGCAGTCATCAATACAAACACTGAGACTTGGAAAGCTAAAAATATAGACTTGCTCCTTAGACTTTTCTTCTGGTCCTTAAGTTAAAACTTAGAGCTCAAACCCTCCTGAAGCAGGCAGCCAACAAAAGGAAGTGACAGAGCGGTGACAATATACTGCTAGATCTAATGCTCAATGTGTGGGGTTCGAGACACTGAGCCCAACCTAATCTGGGCTGTCCATACACAATGACTTTTTTAAAGAGGGCACATTAGTGGCTACAGCAGCTATTAGACACCTTCAAAAGTCTATGACATGAATGGGTTTGCAGTATTTTAGAAGCCCGACGGTAAGAACATACATAATTAATGAGGGGGACATTTATCCAGCCGAACACATGGGCTGAGTCCATCAAGAGTCAGGGTGAAGGGCTCACACATATCCCACACACCCAGCGACCATCTCCAGGATGAGGGGATCACTCAGCCGCCAGCCTCCACCTCCAACACGCCCAGAGACCATCTCCCCAGTCCCCGTAATCACTCCAGGATGAGGGGATCACTCAGCCGCCAGCCTCCACCTCCAACATGCCCAGCGACCATCTCCCCAGTCCCCGTAATCACTCCAGGGTGAGGGGATCACTCAGCCACTTGCTTCGACCTCCAACAGACCCAGCGACCATCTCCCTGGTCCCTATAATCATTCAGCTGCCAGCCTCCACCTCCAGGTGTCGTACTCTTTCTGAGAACACATGATCCTCATTAAAGAGAGATCATTGATTACTCATTTGGTGTGGCCACGACTTTCAATATCGCTCTACATCCTGTACACCCCTATAGCAACATACCTTTACTTTTACCATGCAGACCACCTGCTCTTTAGTAATTTCTCATTTGGTACCTAAATAAAAAATGACACGTTATTCCAGTACTGCAAATGCCATTTTTAATCACGTAATATTTGTTTTGATTTATCGATGGAGTAATATATGATTCGTTTCTTAAATTCAGTATTTTTACATATTCAGTAGGGTTTCACTCAAATGCTATGGACTTACTGCAGCACTCGTGAGCAGAGTTGTTTTGAACGGCTATGGTACGTTATCAAGCGAGGAAGTCTGCAGGAAGTAAACAGACAGAGGCCCACTTCTAACAGCCTGTTATGTTGCTTTTCATTAATATGCTGGCCATCGCTAATCCCAACTTTTTGTGTTGTTCAATAGTTAATGTGCCGGCCATCTGCCCACGACGGGAGCACTGCGTCTGAAGTTTATGTTTCAGATGAGGAGAAGTGACTCTGGAGCGCTGCAATATTTATGAAGAGTTTGAGAGCATTATGCTCCATTACAGCTTTGAAGTCCGTGCTCCCCGAGTTTCATCTACATCTTAAAATGTCCGTTTGCTCATCGGTAATTGGAGACTTGAATAACTTATTCCCTGTTATTTATGCTTCACTATACTGGCAAGCCAGCATCATTGCGAATGCTAATTGGAAGCCGAACATTGCGGTGGAAGGGGCCAGTCATCCGGCTCTGTGGCCTGTAGCAGGCGCTCCCACCGGGCTCTCCACCCCATGGCCTGAACTACACCTAGCTACACCTTCCTCCTAGCACCCACTGTTAGACAGCACACACACCATGCCGTGCCTGATTTTTGGGGCATACCCCAGTTTGCACAGTCAAAATGTTCCGAAGGAAATCCCGAGGAACGCTGGGAAGCAGCACTTACTAGGTGTGGATGCCCTGAAGATATACAGTAGGTCCTCCAATTCCACCATTCTCCTACTAACAGTCTGGTTTTGCAGGGCAATCACTGAATAATCACCATTCTTTTCATCATTCTTTACAACAATACAAATAATCATTTGGTGTCCAAAAGCTAAATATGTTTCTTGTTATTCCCATTTAAAGTTTTTAAAGGTATTTAAATTCATTGTCTAACTTGCTCCTTCCAACTACACTTTTTTTGATATTTCAGAGAATTATCTGTAGCATGGTAGGTGTACTGGAAATAAACAGATCCAGCTAGAGCACCCAGGATTTCCCAAAGGCACTGATGTTCAAGGTGACCCGTGGAGTCGTGATCGGAGTCCCCACCTACCAGGATCACACGCATATGATAATGAAAACTTGCTGACACATAACCCAGAGCCAAAGACAGGGCCATCAGTAAGATGAGAGGCCTGCCACCCCAACTGTAGACGAGTGTTCGCTACCTGGCACAGAAAAATGTGACCAACAAGAGAGAGGATCTTTAGGAAATACAGGGGTGCACGACATGGCTTTGTCAGCCTGTGTCTGTGCTTGCACCTAAGTCTTATCTCCTGGCCCAAAGCCAACAGGGCATTCTAGGACCTCTGTTGGCTAAAACTGTACAGGACTTGTGGACATTCCACACAAACATAGAGTCACACAAAACCCTACGGTGAACTCTGCCAGCCAGAGCAGCTTTTGGTGAAAGCCCCCTCGGCCATGCTGAAACACACCGCATCCTTATGTAAATGAGACACGCGGACTCCACAGTGCATGGGGGCGGGTGCAGCCAGGCCTTGAGTATGAGGTCACAGGAGAGAGTGGGCCTCTCCTTAACCCAGTGAGAGGACAGCGGGCTGGAGCTCCTCTGGCTGGAGGTAGGCTACACAGATAAAAGACATTTTCCACTCCTGAAAAGCTCACAGGTTCATTCTGTACTGATGCCAGTGGAATCAAGGACAGTGACCACCTTTACCCCAACAAGCTAACCAAAGAGAGGTCGAGCTGAGCTAATGTAACACTGTCACCTTAGAAAGCAGCCTCAGACAGCTAAGCATCTCCCCACAGAAGCCATTTATACACATTCAAAAGTTTTGACACCCTGAAAAAAAGGCCTGAGTGACTGACCAGCAGCAAGCTGGTGCTGCAACTGGAAGGACAGCAGGATGCTCGCATCTGCAGGAAGGAGAGGAGGACGCTCATAGGTGCAGGAAGGGAGCCAGACATTCACAGGAGCAGGAAGGGGAGCAGGACACTTACAGGAACAGGAAAGGGAGCAGGACGCTCCCAGGTCCAGGAAGGGGAACAGGACACTTACAGGAACAGGAAAGGGAGCAGGACGCTCCCAGGTCCAGGAATGGGAGCAGGACACTCACAGGTGCTGGTGTCAGGCTGCTGATGTGATGTGAGGTTTAAAATTCCTTTTCCCTGCTCAACTGGTTTTACTAATTATAACTGTGACCAGTAAGCAGGACATATGACACTGGATAAGAAAATCCTCCCAACAGATAATGTCATTTGCTCTGCTTCGATTTTATCCTTGACTAGTGTGTGGCAATTAGTGTGACTTTCATGTGTATTTCATTGGGGAACCAACATGGGACTTTCAGAAAGAGGACAAAAAGGGTGGTGAAATATCCCCACTGACAGTGCTCTGAATTAAACAGCAGGCATAAATAATACTCAGTGGAGATATAAGTACAAATTAATGTGTCCATTACATTGGAAACATTAAAAATAATAATGACTTCATCATTTAGGAGAAATCACAGTGAGGTATACAAGCTGAATCTGAGCTAAGCGTATGTCTCACTCTGCTTTGATAGACAGCCTGAATGTGTTATTTATTTATATATATGTATTTGCTGTTGGTAGCTGACATCAATAGCCTAAGCTAAAATGACCACATGGCTGCCCATGTTAGGTAAAATGTCACAACAAGGTATGTAATAAAGTCCTGTGGATCTTTTGATTCATTTGTATTGAATTTCTGCTTTTGCCAATGTAAAAATTCAATAAAGCTTTGTAAAAACCATTCCTGCCAAGGATGGGGACTCACCTCAAAGATTATATATGATAGTGCAAAGTAAACATAAAATGAAGTGAATAAAGTAAGTGGATTGGCATTAAGGTGAAAAGTGATTATGACAGAGAGAATGAAGTGAACAGAGCGAGGATGAAGACAGAGAAATGAAGTTAAGAGAGGATGAAGAGAGAGAATAAAGTGGAGAGGATGAAGAGAGAGAATGAAGTGATGAGAGGATGAAGAGAGATGATGAAGAGAGAGAGAATGACCTGACCTCACAGTGATAAGCTGTGGATTCAGGGGCCAAAAAAAATCACACACAGCAGAGACACTTAAGGACCTGTGGGCAGCCAGAGAGCCGAGGCCATGCAGCTGTGGAAGCCTGATGATGTGCTGAGAGAATCACGACTGACAATGTGATTGCAATGTCATCTTCTAGCCGGTGGTCTGGACATAATATGGGGGTCAGCGAGGACTGGGGGAGTGAATGACAGCTCGTGATATGGTCCATCCTGCTCCTGTTCCAGTTCACATTAGCTATTTATAATCTTACCAAATGTTAGGTGATCTCCACATCTTAATTATAGCCTTCCAAATGACACCAATAACACAGACATACACACTACACATGAAACAGGCAATTTTTAAAGCAGGCTATGCTATGCACCAGCAGTTACAGAATGAGAGCCTTACCCAAAGCTGAGCCACTCTGAACCTTGTCGCTAGGATGGCTGTGAATACTTCATAATATACAAACACTGCCATCTCTCCTGTAATGGCATGAGGAATGGTCTTTTTTCACAGCACTCCTAGGGATCTGTGTATTTCTACGGAAGCCAAACTCAGTCCTCTCCGGGACAGTCACGTGCAACTCCATCAGTCATTCAATTAAATCAACAGAAAAATGCCATGATTTGGGGTCACTGGCCTTAAACACATTGAAGGCTTTTGTCAGTGTGCAGCAGAACACCTGGAAGGGGGTATAGCGCTTTATGAAAGTAATCGATCCAGCTTGAATCGATTTAAACTGTCAGCATTAACTGGACATCAACCCCTGCATCGAGTGGAGGTTTCATAATTCAAGGGACCGCAGTCTCGTCTTGCTGGTCACCTCTATCCAAACCCTGTAACCTCGACGGCAAGAGAAGAGGATCCGATACTCCTGGCTGCCTATGGCTGGAACTTAACATGAGTGAGATTGAGTCTAAATGACATTACAGCTCTTTAACAGAACAAGTCAAGAGAACTGGACATTTTCTTTGCAAACGCAATTGAAAATCACAAGAATGTTGGGGATTAGTACTGTATATCTATATTCAAAAAATCCCGATTAAGATTAAGACATTATGTGTAACATGGGCATGAGCCGCAGGCAAAAGCAATCAATTAGTGAGAAAACCAAAAGAGCGATTGCGACAACCATGCCATTTTAAACACGTTAAAAACAGCAGCACAAGCAATTCACACTGACAGTTTCAGCATGACGTAAAAGAACGTTACCTAAATGTAAAGAAATTTGCAAGCATTTCCAAGGCTTCTGAAAAGCCAGTGGAATTTTACAGCCAATATAAAACCAAAAAGTTGAATGCTTTGGGGATTTAATTCCAAGTTTTAAATTGAACTTAACTGGGGTAGTGCGATAAAGTAGACACTGCCCAACACAATGTAAACCAATTGTGACATATGTTATAAACATAACTTCGTAAACACAGCATGCTCCAGTGACATTATTCAATCATATTGTTGGGCGTAAGTGACTGTTGACGGCTAGCGTTTGGCCAAACGCTCTGGAAAATTCTATATTCAAAAATCCTTCACTTACTCATGCATTTTGAGGGCCTGCCATGGGTAAATGATTTTTTTTTCAGGTAAATACAAACTACCTGGGACATAATAAAAGAACTTGTTGACACCCTGGGAGGCGTCTTAGCTGAGCTCTGCTGCGGAGGCGGGGCAAGAGGGCCGAAGTGCTTTCACTACTGCCTGTGCTCTTTTCTGATAAGGAAACACACAGCCTGTTTACACACAGGCCTGGGGGAAAAAATGAAATTCCTGCTGGAACATTGATGCATATCAAAACAGGATTATTTTAAAAATAATCGCCATTTTCCATACCACCGGCAGCTAATCTTCACTTTGTTAGAATTCAAATTACTTTCCTGTGTTAACATTGTCATTAATGCAAGGGCGGGGCAAGGGCCGAAGGTCCTATTTCGCAAAATAAGAAGTACTAATAGTAAAAATAATTTAGCACTCAGTACATGCAAGAAGCAGAAAAGCTACTCAAATCTAAGAAAGCAGCCCCCAGTTCCATACTGTAAACCAGCTTATGAACATTTGATAATTTCCTTGAAGGAGTTTTTTGCCACTATAAAACAAGTGTGTTAAAGTGCTTTTTCAGCAGAGAAGAAAGCGTTCCCAGCTACCAACTTTACTCTAGCTTCTGTGTTAATTTGCCGGTGCTTTTCAAGGGTGATGATACATTATAGTGTTTAGAGACCTGCCAATCATTGTCAATTGCTGCTCAGACCAGGCAGAAACCAGAAGAGACTATGCTGGACTTGCAGTAGATCTGTGCAGAAGGTGTGCTGTTAACCCACAAACTGACTGACTGAGAACTACTAGCACTATCCAACAAAATAACTCATTGATTTCCCATGAATTAGGCCATCTGCTGTACTTGTTGTTTGCCAGTGGATGCCTCTTTTTAGTACATCTCCCTGTGTCATCTTTCTCCTGAAAAGTGAAGAGCAGAAACTGAGGCAGAGTTTTCTTTTTTTTTTTACAGCGAGCCGTCGATTCACACACTGAGCTCAGCTGGCTTACACTCCACTGCATCGTCTTTCTCGGCTCCCACATCCATTGCACATTTCAATTTTCTACGGGTGCTTCTGGGCTGTAGATGGTACCGAGGAACATTGGTGTGCGTCCTCAGATTGTAGCTCAGATACTTTGCCCCGGTCATCACTTCCAGCTGACGCATCTTCCTGTCCTTGTTATCAGTTGTCAGCAGCCCTATAATTACATCAGCGATGAAAACCACAGGCTCCAGTGGTTAATAATAACAGGCAAGGTGCATGTCTCAGGAGGCTCTAAGCAGGGAGGTATGAGAATGTGCGTGCTCCCGAGTGTGGGGGGGCGTGAGAGAGCTGGATGCCACACGGCTCTCTGGGACAGGCCTGAGAAGGAGTCCTGCTGCTGGTTATCTGACCTGTGCCATCTGACAGCGGCGTGCTCCTTAAGAGTACTGATTTTGGATTCTGACGCCATATGAGTCAGCAGATGTGGCCTTGTGAGGATGCTGCTTCAACTGAACGGCCCTTCAGGGTCCATGCTCACTGTGATGCCACAGCACGGGTGGGGAGTCTTCTTCCCCCAGGGTTGGACAAAAAGACCCTAACACCTCAGACAGGCTTTCCCCCACTGAACCTGGAAGTAAATTGTGGGTAATGGAGAGAAAGACCCTCAAGCACAGATCTTTTATGTCAGAAAAGACGCATCCTAGGAGCTAAGAGTGACAGCTTGGGTGAACACACAAGATGGATGGTCAGCCTGCTAATATCTGACTTGCAGACAAAAAAGCCACCGTTCATTACACATGGTCAACAGAAAAAGACAAATTACTTCAATACTTGTGTTTTCTTTCTCAGTTTTTTTTATTAATAATGGTACATTTTCATGTTTCAACACAGAAGTAGGTGTGAGGTGTCCGGACAGAACTACAGCTGGATTACAGCTGGCCATGTTTAGTCAGTTAACCCTAAATGTCTTACTAAGGGCACTTAAAACTGTCACTTAATACTTTGTTACTTAAATCCCATGCACTGTGAAGTTAGGTGACATGCAGTGTGACATAAATGATGGCAGAGAGGTTATTCTGTTATTATAAAAGATACTTTTAGAAAAATGTACAATGATCCTTTAACATAATGAATAATGCATTTATATATACTAGTTCTAAATAAAAACATTTTTTTTTGCCAGCCTGTTATCTGTAGTCACTGTCATCCCAGCATGCTCTGGCAGAATGAAGCGTGGAACCAGATCGTGGGTACAGCTCGTCACTTCCTGTAACAGTGGGCACGCACACCAGCGGAAGCATGGGCCGCGCCATCAAAGGCAGGGTGGCCGCAGAGTGATAGTGGAAGACTGGGACGGGGGCGGGGAATGCCGTCTTTAGGGGATACGGATGGCCCCTTTACTTCCCCCATCTTAGCACTCACAAATATAAAATTAATAATATCTTCAGAATGATTGCTGAATTCCAACATGTTAGATAAGGGAAAGAAAATAGTTTCCTTTTGGTTTCCATTATAAATGCTTGATACAATAAAATTTTAAAAAGAAATTAATTTAATGCCGTGGAACACAATTTCTCTTTTAAATATATACAATTACACACATTCCACTGAAAATGGAGTGGAATAAGTGAAATGTACCCGAAGTAAACTGTATTAGATAAAGAGAGACTTTTTTTTTTAAAAACACCACAGTGTGACAGTTTAGTTAGCTCAAAATCAGCCGCATGATGTATGCCTGGTGGTCTGTTGGTCCTGTCTAAAGGAAATTAAGGCTGGAGAAGATGATGTGGGGGGTGATGGGTTCAGGGAGGAAGAACATAACTCTTGGAATCTAGCATGAAACTGATCTTGAATATGTTCTCTAAGATACACCAGTATGGTCTTGACCCAGTTTGGCTAGTATGGGGCCATTCTGCTTTCTGCTCTAAGCCAGAGCCAAGGGTCCAACTGGGAATCACGTGTAGCCTCCATGACGGTGCCTCGCCCCTGCATCAGACCTCATCCTGGAATGGGGGCCTCAGCTCTAAAGCAGGGGCCACAGATGAGAGCAGGAGTGGCGTGACCAAGCCCCCTGGCTGTGATCTACTGGGGGCTTTGCTGCTCTCCTGAGCCAGCTGGCAAAAACAGCCCCCTGGCTCCAGGTTGTCACGGAGACCGGGGGAGATATGGCTGTGTGTCTGATCCTGGAAGACCAGTGAGCCTTTCAGCAAGTGTCTGATTTGCATACACTGCCAACATAGACAGCTCCAGTTCAGACAGATTCAGCAGATGCATGCTGTCGCTCAGAGCGTGGGTAATCACTGCCATGATCACACAGTTGCTCAGACCCATGGCACCTGAAACAACTATCTAGCTCTACAATGGGGGATGCAATTCAGGCTGACTAGGGACCACCTGAGGAAGGGGGATAGGCCACGACCACCTGAACCACATGGTAGAAAAACGGCAACATAAGTGCACATGGAGCCATGTCTTTGACCGGGGGGGGTAGAATGAAGAGTTATGTACCACCACCAAACTCACAGATACTCAGAATGGAGGGGAAAGAAGCCTGCAAACAAAGTAAAAGCCAACGGGCCAATGAGACCCTGCAGTCATGATGAGAGCAGGACAGGCGAATAGGGCTGGAGGCACACACTGACAGACAGAAAAGGAACTCAGAGGAAGATCTCCCCATTATGCTTTCCTATGAGGATCTGGCCTTCAAAATATTCCTATGATAAAGTAGCTTTGGTGATTCTTGGGAGCACACAATTTAACGAGATCCCCAAACCACGTACCCTTCATCGGACCTTTCTGTTTGTTGTGTCTGTTCCTAGCTGTCTACATTACGGTAGCAGGTTCATCATTAGACGACAGAAAAGGATGCCCATTGCCAAATAGCACCAAGGAGAGCTAACACACCAGGCCTCCCCAGAGAGAGTGAAGAGACAGGGGCCTCTCTTCCTGCTCTCACCATCGGCTCTGAGGTTCCCTATCAGCAGGAGCGGCTTCCCGTCCCAGGCCAGCCTTTGCTGAACTTGTTTATGGCCCTGGACTGATTGACACTGGGGAAGGATGCTCAGGTCACTGGGCGAGGTTTTCCCAGACCAACCATGCCAACACTGGTCCTCAGTAAACAATTAAAGTCATGGCACATGAAGTGCTGCTTATGGAGATAACCAGAGCCTGCTTTCCCTCCGCCGGCCCCGACTCCAAGACAGGAAGTCATTTGTTGCAAGCAGTCCCTTGCTCTGGTGAGGTGCAGTAGCACAAATTTTTTGATATTTTTCCTCTATACTATGCACCACAGACAAATCGACAGACCAGTTCACACTGACAACTGTGATCCAGTTTGGGAGGATTCCCAATCCAACCCCCCCCCAAAAAAAAAAAAAGAAAAAGGCCACATTGACTGTGGTAGCAGTGCTTGTATTATGAGACCAGTAAAACAAAGAAAGTGCTGAAAGTTCAGTCTGAATGTCTGTGAACTACGTGCAGAGTGGTGAGGTCAATCTACATGACAACACCTTGCACCTTGAGACACGGCCTCATCAAATCACAGACTAGCTGTCTAACTGAACATTAAACTGGCCCCCATTTTTTTACCGGAAGATATGCCAAGAGATTCACATTTAAAACATACGTTAAATTCCTGCACAGTCAAGGGCAATAATAACCCAGCCGCTGGGGAATGCGTTGTGCGTTATGCATTTCTCGGTGCCGGTCCCAAGCCCTGATAAATGGGGAGGGTTACATCAGGAACAGCATCTGGTGTATAATTTTTGCCAAATCAAATATGCGGACAACAAAACAGATTTCCGTACTGGATTGGTCGAGGCCCGGATTAACAACGACTGTCACTAGCGTTGTCAGCCAACAGGTTGCTGGTGAAAAGTGGGCTACTGTTGGCTGAAGAAGAAGGAGCCGAAGAGGAAGGAGAGGGGGAAGGCATGTCCGGAGGCAGGAGGAGAGGAGGAAGGTTAGGAGAGTGGAAGTGAGGGTAGGAACTTTGAATGTTGGTAGTATGACTGGTAAAGGGAGAGAGCTAGCTGATATGATGGAGAGAAGGAAGGCTGATATATTGTGCGTGCAAGAAACCAGATGGAAGGGGAGTAAGGCCAGGTGTATCGGAGACGGGTTTAAATTGTTCTACCATGGTGTGGATGGGAGGAGAAATGGGGTAGGGGTTATTCTGAAGGAACAGTATGCCAAGAGTGTTTTGGAGGTGAAAAGAGTATCAGACAGAGTGATGAGTATGAAGCTGGAAATTGAAGGTGTGATGGTGAATGTTGTTAGTGCATATGCCCCACAAGCTGGGTGTGAGATGGATGAGAAAGAAAAATTCTGCAGTGAGTTGGATGGAGTAGTGGAGAGTGTACCCAAGGGAGAGAGATTGGTGATTGGAATGGATCTCAATGGGCATGTTGGTGAAGGGAACAGAGGGGATGAGGAGGTGAGGGGTAGGTATGGTATCAAGAAGAGGAATGCAGACGGTCAGATGGTAGTGGATTTTGAGAAAGGAATGGACATGGCTGTGGTGAATACGTATTTTAAGAAGAGGGAGGAGCACAGGGTGACGTACAAGAGTGGAGGAAGATGCACACAGGTGGATTATATCCTGTGCAGGAGAGTCAGTCTGAAGGAGATTGGAGACTGTAAAGTGGTGACGGGGAAAGCGTAGTTAGGCAGCATAGGATGGTGGTCTGTGTGATGACCTTGGAGATGAAGAAGAGGAAGAGAGTGAGCCAAGGATCAGATGGTGGAAGTTGGAAAATGAAGACTGTAAGGTGGCGTTTAGGGAGGAGTTAAGACAGGCACT